>JANVCQ010477780.1:0-18196 GCA_025531925.1 Erythroxylum plowmanianum | reverse complement strand
CTTAACCAATTCTATACATTTTATTATTATCAAAACATAAAAGGATTTAATTTGTCAACCACCATTGGTCCAACAATGAATTCTAGTTTGATGGACTACAATTAGTGAATTGGAAGTTTTGTCACAATTGGGTGATTGATGAAGTCTTATGTGCATCTACTCTAGGAAAAATATTAATTGGCAAGAATAATTGATACATGGGAACTAAGGGTGATCAAACCTATGAAATAGTGACACATGACATTAGTAAGAGTGTGACACATAGCTTGATTAAATGAGTGACAAATGGTGGCTTAATTAGGTGACAAATAGTCTAGTGATTATGAGACAAATGGGCTAATTATGGAGTGACAATGGAAGTTGAAGTAGAAGACACATGGTTAGGTCTTAGCATGACACTTGGCATGACATGTGTCCACCTTCTCCTTCACACACTTACACCCACAATTTTTGGACATCAAAGACCATCTTCTCTTATTCTTTTTTCATGCTATCTTCCGCTCTAGCCTTCTCACTACTGATTCACACAACCTTTACAACCTTGAGATTTTGCTAAAATTCTGCACTTTGATACTTCAATATTTTGCTACCTTCATCTTATTGTTGAAACCCTTCTCTATCTCCATCTTATTTTTGGAGTACCTTTGCTTGTTAGAAGATTAAGTTAACTTGAAGATTGAGATGGAATTAGGGAAAACCAAGTAAGTGATTTTTTTATCTCTACGGCATATTAAAATAGAAACATTCATGATGATTAAATTAAGATGAGTGATATATAGTGTTGATGTTAAAGTTGTGCTGGAATTTGATGAATAAATGTATGGTTTATGTTTTTTTATGCTCGAAAATAGTGGATTATACAGATGGTTTAGGTTGAGATTTAAAGTATAAATGATGATGTAACCATGAAGAAGAATGGGTATATTAGGAGTGTTCCAGAAATTGATAAGTTAGGGTTATATGTATGAAGGTGAATGATAGTTCTGTTTTGATTTTGATGCATGAAAGACTATGATTTATGAATTATCAATTGAATGATTTTGAGTTTGAATTGGTGATGAAATTTATGAGAAAATGAAGTATAATTTAGGTATAATTGAGCTATGATCAATAGATTATTAAGATGGTGTTAAAATTTGGAAAAAGATTAAAGGAAAGAGATGGTGAATTATCTGTTCACCCATTCCATGATTGTGGAAAGGTACCCACGATCGCAGGAAATGCCTTGGAAAAGAAAAGTTTCTGTTTTGTCTTTTCATGATCATGGAAAGATAACCACGATTATGGGAAATGCTTAGGAAGTGAAAACTCTATTTTGTGTGATTGCTAAACCAACAAAGGATAAGTTACTTTACCTTTGTGTATTGGATTTGATTAAGGTTTGAAATGAACCTAGATGGTTATTTGCTTGATTGATAAAGGGTTTGAGAAGTTTAAGTTGATAATTGATGTTAGAATTAAGGAATGGATTGTTTGATATCAATGTAAATGACTTTGGGAAGTATGAGTTGTTAAAGAAATAAAGGTGTTCTTATGAATGCAAATATGATGCAAGGGATATAAGTTATGAATTAGGTATGATTGAATGAGAATTTAGAAAGTTATGTGAGTATGAAATGTTAGGAAGGGCTAGATAAATGTATAACTGAATGAATTTAAATTAATCGAGGTGTCTTAAGGCATTGATCTAATCATCAACAAGTTATGTACAAGATATGATGAATGAGTGAGCAAGATTTGGGAATAAGGTTATATACCAAGGATAGTCAATTGAGCATGCATTAAACATAACACATATACTTGTGTATGATTGGGTATTCATTTGATTAAACAAGTTAGTAATGTATATATATGTGTGTATTGCATGATATAGAAGAACAAATTGACCAACTGCATCCAGACATTGTCGAATTGTCAAGATACTAGCTATCTAGAGCTTAATATGAGTCAACCTAGATGTTCTCCCAACCTAGTTGCTTTGTTTAAAATTTAGTTATTGAATTGCTACTCATGTGATTGTGATAATTTCAGACCATCAATTGTTCAAGGAGAATGATATTTGAGAATGTATTGGAAGTGTTTTGTAAATGTATGTGAATATGGAAATATGTGTTCTCAACTGAATGATGAATGGTAGACTTAGATCCTAAGAATGTGATATATGACTGGAATATATCGAATGTGAAATAGTGAATGCATCATATGTGAATTGCTACACTCCATCACATGAATATACATGATTAGATAAAGGAGTTACGACCGGAGTGACCAATATGAAAAGAGCTTAAAGCTCAAAATGTACACAAAGAACTACGTGCTCAACGATTAATGATTTCGATATCCACAATGGGTACCGAACAGTATCTAAAATAAACCTAGTATCCACAACAGATATGAGACAGTTAAATAGGTGCTCGATCATAACAAAATAAAAATGGAAGTGAGTCTCATGTGCATTTGCATCTATATCTTTACATGTGATCATGAGATTGATTGCAAATAAATGTTGAATTGTGATGATATAATGATGTGTAATGCTTTTATACATGCTGATGATATGAAGAATTGAGATAAATGATTGGATTTTTCTGAAATGACTATATGAAGTCTTTGTATTCATAATATGCTTATTGAAATATGATGAGTAATGTGATATATATGAGATTTGAATTTGGACGAGGTGTTATATTGATTGAACTATGTTTTATACATGAGATGTTTATGTTCTGTTTGAGTGAGCACATCGATGATGGTTCACTCACAAAGTTTGCAAAACTCATCAAAATTGCAACATTGATTTTGTAGGTACTAAGAGGAGATTTATCTTCTTAAGCAATCTAGTTGAAGTCTAGTATTGTCCATTTTGAGAACAAGAAATGGCACAAAGGTCTGGTCACCTAACAAATGAGGAGTTAAATAGAATGCTTTTGTTTAGTATCTCATATCATGTAGAACTTGTAAAAAACTGTGAACTTACAAATGGTTTTATAATGTAAAATATGTTTGGTGTGTAATGAAATGATAATGTAAATTATGTTTTATTAATGAAATGGGATGAGTTGAAACTTAAAATACTTATGTTCTTTATGATGTCATAATAAATGAATGTGATTGCTCTAATATGTCATTCCCCTAGGGTATATTTTTGGAAAATCTATGGATGTTTGGGCATATGCACTATGGTAGCGGTATGTTACATTTTGTACCTTGTCAATTATTTATTTGATAAATAAAATTCTTAAAAATACTTATATATTTTAAAAATTCACATATTTAATTATTAATCATTAATTTAATCAATTATTAAATCAAAATATGATTCACCATAAAATAATTTATTAATAACAAAAATTCACAATTTCATGAACCATACACAATTATAAATGTATAGTTTAAGGTTACCTTTACATGATTTTTGGACTCAACTATTTTGAATGGCCCAATATACTTCCTAATTTGTCCTCTAGACCTAGATATTTACAAAATTCTATTAAACTTTATTTAAGAATTTTTCAAACTCAGTTACACTTAATAATCCAAAGTTACCCTTTTTTACCACTTTATTCTTAATTATTAAAAATGTCCTTACTTTATGTTACCACTATAATGACTAAAGTACCCTTAATTATTAAAATCCCTATTTTGTCCATACATTATTTTATTATTACTAAAATACCCTTTTAGGAATTAAATTTTAATTTTACCCTTAAATATTCATATTTTTTATTTTCCCCTTAATTAGTCTTATACTTAATTCATTTTTTCCCCAAAAATTATCTTCTTCTTCTTTACCTCAACATTACCCTTTCCTCTGCTCGTAACCTCCCTTTTTTTCCTCATTTCCTAGCCACTTTTCTCTATTTTTTCAATGTCTTCAAAATTGTTATCATAAACATTCATCACATAATTCCAGCTAGAAACTAGTTCAGGATGATTGATAATCTCTAATAAAAAGGATCAAATTTTGCTAAAAAGTTCTCTCCTTACTTATATGAAGTTCTATATCTTTCTAATAGATTTTGGGTAATTAATCTCCACATTTTCCTCCCTAATCTACCACAAAACAAAAAAAATAAGGAAGTATATGGGAAAAAATTCACATGCAAAAGAAAGATGATATTTTTGTACACTTACCACTTGAAAATGTGCAGAAGAAGAAAGGAGCTATTTTTGTTGGTCTTTTTGCATGGCTAGGATCCAATTGGTATTGTCTTAACATTGAAATCTAGAACACATCATGAATCTACAATAGCTTCAGAGGTAAGGCTAATATGTAAGCTAATGACCCTAAATGCTATGCAATCTCATATGAACCGATGTATCTCATACTCAACTTCCCTCTCTTACTAAACCTTAAAATCCCCCTCTAAGGTAATACCCATACAAATATCATATCTCCAACATCATACTCCATCTCTCAAAGATGTTGATCAATATAACTCTTTTGCGATCTTGAGATGCTTTCAAGCTTCAACTTACCACTCATATTTTATCTACTGTCTAGTAAACTAACTTTGGTCCCTCTAATAATCTGGTACCCACTATATCCCAATGTATTAGATCTCTAAATTGTCTTGCATATATTGTCTTAAATGGTGTCATACTGATGCTAGAGTGATAATTATTATTCTATAAAAAAACTCCATCAAAGATTGATATATATCCCATTCACCCTCAAAATTTAGCACACAAGCTCTTATCATATTCTTCAAAGTCTGAATCATACGATCTGACTATCCATTCAACTAAAAGTGAAATGTAGTACTTAAATCCAACATAGTTCCTAAAGTTGTCTGTAAACTCACCCAAAACTGGGAAGCAAACCACAAATCTCAATCTGATACAATAGTCATTGAAACCTCAAGTAACCTCACAATCTTATCAACATACAACTTGGAAAGCTTGTTTAATGAATATGTATGATGTATAGGTAAGAAATAAGTTGATTTATTCAACCTATCCTTGATCACCCAAAATGAAACATGTATAGTTTTGTTCCTTCGTAATGCTACCATAAAATCGATCGTAATCTTCTCTCACTTCCATGATGGAATGGCTAAAGGTTTTAGCATCCCTACTGGTGCTTGATGCTCTACCTTGACCTACTAACAAGTTAACACCTCGACTAATGAGCTTTTTTAGGCTATTAAAAATAAACCTTACTCCTAGAAATTAGATTTGTAGTAGTGGGAATAAAGGTTGATCCATAAAGAAAGACAATTGAAAATGTTTGTAAGTTACTATTAAGATTAATGGGGGTAGTTATTTGTCACGAATAAAATATAAAGCTAATAAAGCTAATAAGATTAAGCTCAACGACAACCAATAATAACTAGTTTGACTAAAGGAGATATCCACCATTGGAACTAACGACTGATCCTTAATACAATGATAATTAATCCCATTTTGAGTATTTATCGGGAAAGCAAGTATTTCCTATCTTTCCTTACATGTGGTTAACAAAGAACACCAATAAACCAATCAACCCTAATTATTATACGATTTGAGCCCAGCACAAAAGACCTAATCTAACAATAAAATTAAGCAGTATAAAGATCAGTAAATTAAAGTTCCTTTAACCATCAAAGATTAAGAGAGACTTTAGCCTATTATTCTTCCTAATATTTGATAATAAAACTAGTGAAATTACTAAATCCTAGTTGCTATTTGATTAGCAATTGATTATCAAACACAATTAACTAGTTGCCTCCTAGCAATCATGGATGATAATTATAATAATAAGCATGAAAGAACAATAGAACTCAAAATCAAAATTAAAACAATAAACTCATTTAGATCTCATAGTTATGATGTTCCGAGGTTTCAATTCCTTCGTCCAAGAATGAGATTAGCCATGCAGGGCCCTAAAAGAAGCTCTAAGGTGTGAAGAGAGGATAGAGAGGCGTGTGTTGTGTATCAGTTTTTTAGTTATCTTCTCCTCCTCTTTTATGAAATAAATTAGTAGTTAGAAATCTAGAAAATCTCATAAAGATATGTCAAATATTATCTCCACAACAAATCACCAAATTAAGGAAAATAATAATAATCCAAATAATAGTCTTATTGGTTGAGGGAAGTGGCCTTTCAACTGATATTTCACCTCCAAGTAGGCTTAGGAAGCTTCTTTAATTATTGTGTAGAAATCTATTAGGTCTGGGTCGGATCAATGCAACATTCACTTCTGGGATGATTTCAGACCTCCTCTAGTCAAAGTCACTAAAAACTCAAAACATAAAAGTTATATCTCTCTTTATGGGCTTTCCATTGCCACTTGAATCATCTCAATCGGAGTTTGTATACGAAATTTATGGCCCAAATATGATAATTTGTCAAAACTGTCCGGATTCACAAAATTATTTTGATTTGCTCCTTTTGTATCCATAACACACCTAAATCAAAATATACACATAATGAGTGCTTTTAGGTTAGGAATAAACATAAAAGACTATGGATTAGTGGAGAAAAATACAATATTATATGTTCTTATCAAATTATCCCACACTTAGCCTTTGACCATGCTCGGAGAAAGAAAAAGTTCAAAAACATCTTCCCTTACCAATTATTAGAAGGATAGGCACAATCAAAATATTGAGAGATCAATAACCATCAAAACTCATAATAAGAATTTGAATATCAAATTATATTATCAAGCAACAACCATTCCCTTTCGAAACTTAGCAATCAATTAGTACACTCTAATAAGTCAAAACTCTTATGTGTTTTAAAATAAAAACATTTTCTATTACTCACTCAAATACCTTCCATAAATAAGACAATTCACTGAACTTGACAATCGTCCCACCTATAACATAGAGTTGTGAAAAGGTTTACATACAGAGCAAAAATCAAGAGTCTTTCATAAGGTTGTAATGTAGGCATAGGGTAAGGTAAGATAATATTTTGAGAATAAAGCTTAAGAGCATTATAAGTGGTAAAGTAATAGTAAATAGAGTGTAGTTCACCTTGAGTCTTGAAGAGATGAATAATATGATCTCCAACAAAGCTATCAACTTACGAACCAAATCTCAACATCACTATTAGTACACCCTTAGCACATATCATAAATCACCCTTTTATTACTAAAGAATGAGGGAATATCACTCTTGAAAGAGTACAAGTCATTACAAATTAATTCCCTTTATCATTTATAAACTAATTCCACAGAAGAAAAACAAATTCTAGCTCCAACTTTTGCCTAGGCACCCTTTTAGGTTTTCACCTAGCAAGCTTTTGCTAAAAATTAAAACATGAAAATGACTTAAAAGAGAATACATATCAACAATAGAGTAGATTAGTAAACTACAAACGATGGAGCCCAAAAACGTAAAAGATGAAGACATGCTCCAAATTAGTCATACCAAACTAAATAAGTAACCTATAAATCACTTCCAAGAAATGCATACAAATAATTGTCACAAGCAACAAAAGAGAGAACATTACTCTACAACTTCTCAAACTCGGGTCAATATGTTGTTTTTCAAGTCTTTACACTTGTAATGAAGGCTAATGAAAGAAATACACAATAGGCTCAATGGGGTTAAACCTAAAGGAAATACTTGAAGGTAGGCCATTTGGCTAATGTAGTTTAATAATCTAGAAAGACTTAATCATTTTTGTGTTGCATGAAGTAGAAAACAAGGCAAGTTCAGGAGGTACAAGTTCATGAAGGTCACATATGAAAAGAAGTATAAGAGTGAATTGATGATTCAGTCGAGTAGGCCCAAGTTTCACGAGATAATTTGTTACTACCTCTAATTATTACTCTTCTAAAGGAACATTTATCAATCAATCACAAGAGTAAGCTTACATACCCAAGTTGTCATGAATCTCTCTAGTTTTTCACTCTCCATATATGAATGTACCATCTTTTTAAAAACAATTTAACATGCTAAAAACAAAACGAAGGAAATTTTTTTATAAACAAATCTCAAATTATCCCCTCCCCCACACTTATAAGTTACATTGCCTCGAATGTAAGGTTAAGTGCAAGGTAAGGAACAAATAATGAAAAATAAACTAGCTAAAAAAGAAATAGAGAAGGAACAAACTCCCCTTGGATTACACTTTAAGTAGCGCCTTTGTTTAATGTTTGTGGCTCAACTTAATTTTTGCTTCCTTAGTATAAGTAAACTAGAACCTCGAGTGAAATTTCCTTCACATTTTTTGGTTAAAAACCCTCAAAATAAGGCTTGAGTCTATAACCATTGACATTGAATACCTTGGATGCTTTCACGATTTAAATTTCATCTGCACCATTAGGAAAAATATTAGTAACAATATAAGGCCTTTTAAAAAAAGAACGAAGCTTACCTGGAGATAATCTAAGTTGAGAGTTATAAAGAACTTATTGTCCAACTTTAAACTCCTTTCTTGAAATAATTTTATCATGAAAAGCTTTTGTCTTCTCCTCGTAAATTCTTGCATTCTCATAGGCATCATTACGAACCTCCTCTAACTCTTATCACTTTAGGTTCCTGTGTTCCTTACTTTTATCCATCTTCATATTGAATTTATTGATGGCCCAATAAGTTTTATGTGTTATCTCAATTAAAAGATGGCATGGTTTTCCAAACATTAACCAATAGGGCAATATACCAATAAATGTTTCATATGCTATCCTATATGCCCATAAGGCATCCTCCAAATGCAAATTCCAATCCTTTCTATTTGGTTTACTATCTTTTTAAGTATAAACTTGATCTCCCAATTAGATAGCTTTGCTTGACTACTAGTTTATGGATGATAAGTAGTTGAAATCTTATGGGTAACACAATATTTTCTAAATAAGGCCTCAATGATTCGATTGCAAAAGTGAGAGCCTCAGTCACTTATCAATGATTTTAGAATTCCAAACCTACAAAAAGATGTAAGACTTGATAAAAGTTGCAACAACTTTAGAGTCATCAGCTGTGGTAGCTTTATTCTCCACCCATTTCAAAACATAATCAACAACTAACAATATATAAACATTTCCAAATGATGCAAGGAATGGTCCCATGAAGTTGATGCTCCAAATATAAAAAATTTCACAAACTATTATAGGGTTTGTGGCATCTCATTTTTATGGGATATATTACCTATTCTTCGACAATTATCATATGATTTACAAAAGACATATGAATCTCAAAATAGGTTTGGCTAGTAAAAACCACATTTTAGAACCTTTCTATTTGTTCTTTTAGCTCCAAAATGACAACCTTATGTATAGAAATGACAAAATTCTAAAATAGTCAAAGTCTCATTATTAGGAACATATTGTCTAACTACTTGGTCAACATAATGTTTCCTTAAATAAGGGTCATCCCATACATAATATTTAGCATCACTTTTAATCTTATCTCTTTTCAATTTAGGCACATCACTAGGAAAAGTTTTGGTAACTAAATAATTAACCATATCGACATACCAAGGTTCTATTTCCTTAATTGCAAATCATTATTCATCAAGAAAAATATCATTTAAACAAAACTTATCTTCTTCCCTAGTCAAACCACTAAGGTGATCAGCAACTTGATTCTCCTTTCTTTTCTTGTCCTTTAACTCGATGTCGAATTCACTCACGAGAAGTATTCACCTTATTAGTCTTGGTTTTGCCGCTTTCTTTGTCAATAAATAACGAAGAGCTACATAATTAGAATAAATAATTACTTTATAACTAAGTAAATAAGAAATTTTTTTTAAAACAAAAACAATAGTCAAAAGTTCCTTTTTCAATGGTGGAGTAGTTGTGTTGAGAATCATCTAATATTCTGGAAGTATAATAAATGGCATGTGATGCCTTCCCAATTCTTTATTCTAGCATAACATCAATAGTATAATGACTTGCATTGCACATTATCTCAAAGGGAGCGTTCTAGTTGGGAAGTTGCATAACTAGTGCCATAGTTAGTAATGTTTTCAACTCAACAAAAGCTCTCTTACATATAACATTGAACTCAAAAGTTATGTCCTTTTGCAACAACTTACATAGAGGTAAGGCAATTTTTGATAAATCCTTTATAAATCTCCTATAAAACCCTGCATGTCCAAAAAAAGAATGAACTTCCCTCATGATAGTGGGGTAAGGTAAGGATTGGATAATATCAATTTTAGTTTTATCAATGTCAATTACCTTAGAGGAGACAACTTGACCCAAAACCATTCCGTGTTCCACCATAAAATGATGTTTTTCAGAATTTAAAACAAGGTTAGTTTCAATGCATCTCTTAAGGACTAGGGTTATGCAAACAATTATCAAAGGAATCTCTATGAATGGTAAGATCATCCATTAAAAATTTAATGATGTTTTTAATATAATATAAAAACATGATAACAATACACCTTCGAAAAGTGGCAGGGACATTGCAAAGTCCAGAAGGAATGTGCCAATATACAAATGTTCCAAATGAGCATGTAAAAGTTGTCTTTTTTAATCTTCTAGTGCAATTGCAATTTAAAAATAACCTGAATAACCATTAATAAAACAATAGTAAGCATGACTTACTAGTCTTTCAAGCATTTGGTCCATAAAACATAATGGAAAACGGTCCTTTCTAGTTACTAAATTTAATTTTCTATAATCAACACAAAATTTCCTACCATTTTGCACACGAGTAGGGATCAGTTCATTATCTTGATTTTTCACAACAATTATTCCAGTCTTTTTTTGGAACTACCTGGACGGGGCTAATCCAATCACTATCATAAATAAGGTAAATAATTCCAACCTCAAGCAATTTAAGTTTTTTTAAACACATCCATCATAGGTGGATTTGATCTACTTTGGGGTTGTCGAGAAGGTTTTGCTCCTTCTTATAATAAAATTCTATGCACGCATATAGCGAACTAATTCCTTTAATGTTTGCAATCATCCATCCAATAGTCACTTATGTTCCTTAAGAACTTACACCAATTTGTATTCTTATTATTTGCTAAGCTTGCTTGAGATGATGAATAGAAACATTTCTCCTTCCCTAAGGAACATGTAATTTAAATGCTCAGGAAGGGGTTTTGATTATGGAATTGGTGCCTATTTCATAGAAGATAAAAGTCTTTCGCTAGAAATAGGTAAATCAATATAGGAAACATTACCTTGCACTTGTTCCTCACGATTTTCATTGAGCACTAAAATGTTCTCTTATATCCCATTAGTAAATAAAAATTCACCAAAGTCCTCTTCATTAACATCTTCACTAATGGCTACTTCCAAAGCATCCTTGCTATTAAAATCAAAACCTTTTGTGCCAAATAGTTAATTACATCAATGGTACAAACAAAATCAACTTTGTTTGAAAATTTTATGGCATCATAAATATTAAATTCAATAACTTCACCATCAAAATCCTTAGAGAGGGTCCCATCGTGCACATCAATTTTAGTTTTGGACGTCTTTAAAAATAGACTTCTTAACAAAATAGGAGCACTTTGATCATTGTTTTCCATATCAAAAACATAAAAATCAGCAGGAAAATACAAATTATTGACTTGCACAAGAACATCCTCAACTATACCTTTTGGGTACGCATTAGATCTATCTGTTAATTGAATTACAACACCAGTTTTGCATAAAAGACCAAGTTTCAAAAAAGCATAAATAGAATATGATATGACATTAATTGAAGCTCCTAAGTCTAACATGGACTTTTCAAACTAATACCACCAATTGTACAAGGGATAGTGAAAGTACCTGGGTCTTTACATTTAGTAAGGAGCTTTCTTTGAATCATAGCAGAAAAGTTCTCCCCCATTCTAATATTTTCAACTCCTTAAGCTTTTGTCTCCTCTCATTTGTACACAATTCTTTGAGAAATTTAGCATAATAAGGCATTTGTTTAATAGCATCAAGTAAAGGAATATTTACTTCACACTTACAAAAAGTCTCAAGGAATTCTTTTTCTTCCTCCTCTTTCTTAGATTTATTCAAACATTCCATGGGGAGCATTGTTGGGTGAAATAATTTCATTATCCTTTTCTTGCGTTGAAACTATTGGAGGGGTCTTTACTGGTGCTTCTTGCTCTTTCCCACTTCTTAAAACAATTGTACTTACATTCTCTTTTAATCATTTGAGATGTCAACTTTCCAGATCCCTTCGATTCCAAATTATTCATTTTAGTGTCTAATTGGCCATCTTGATTTACCAAGTCTTGGATGCTAGTCCTTCTCCCTTATTGAAATTGTCTTTTCTCTTATTGCAATTTCAAAGTGTTAGAAGCTAAAGATTTGACAATATCATCAAAAGAAATATTAGAACAAGAATTAGAACTAGAGGGTTTAGATGGTTGTTGTTAATTTGGGACATATGGTTGTTTTTATTGTTAAAAATTTGGAGCAGTTGATTCACTTGTGGGTTTTCATAACTAAGATTAGAATGAACCCTCCATCTTAGATTATATGTATTTGAATAGGGACTTGTTCAATAGATTCCTTTTGAAGCATGGGACATATATCAATTGGGTGCCCAACTACTAAACAAATTCCACAAGCCTTCTTGATCATATATTACCTACAGTAATTTAACAAACAAGTGAGGTTAGTCCAATAATATATTAGTGTAAATCAGAAACATTCACCTCATTAACATGCTTAGAGGATGAGTTTAATCTTGTTCCAAATTGTTGTGAATTAGCTGCCATGTTCTCAACTAAATGTTTAGCCTATATATGTGTCTTATTCACCAAGAGACCCCCAATGGCTACATCAATTAGGCTCTTATCCATAGCTAAAAGTCTATCATAGAAATACTAGATAAGTAATTGCTCGCTAATTTGATGGTTAGGCCATGTAGCACCCCACTCTCGCAAGACACGTACCTGACATCCTAAGTGATGTCCGGGTGCAAATCCTGCAAGGGTGACATGCTAGAAGGTCAACTCTCGAAAACTTAGTATCATTTTTTTCCAAAAAATAGTACAAGCATATGTAGGAATCAATAATCAAATTTGGGCCCATTCTTTTCTTTCATAACACCAAAATCACATTTATTATTATTACACTCATGATCATTCTCATTTACAAACACTTTTCCACTTTGGAAAGTTATTACAAAATAGCATATTCAAATATACATATTACAATAATTGCGGAAGACTCACTTTGATACAAAAATAAGAAAATACAAAACCATACTCAAACTGATCCTGACCTCTACCTCTTAGTTGAATGAAGTGGCTATACTCCTGTTTGCCCAACGGGGTAACTCTTCTGAGCCTGAAAATATTGCAAATTTGGGGGAGTTTTGCAAGCTTAGTGAGTGACAATCCTCAATGGCTCACTCAATCACACAACACATACAATACATATATTCACATAATCCATGTCAATTCATTAATAATCATATTGAGTCACTTATATTCCACATTCACTTGAAACATATCTCACACTCAAAAAATCAGTTGAACTATTCAAAACATACACATCAAATGCATATGTAATGCTTATGAAACTCACTTTCAATTTGTTATTATTGTGACTGAGTCCCTATAACTGTCTCGTATCTGTTGTGGATACCGAGCTCATTAATAATTTTCCTGTATCTGTTGGGGATGTCAGGCTCATTTTACATAATGAGCCTTTGACTCTTATACACTTTCTGAGCTTTAAGATCTTTTTTCACAATCTGAGCTTTATGCTCTTTTTCACATCTGAGCTTTAAGCTCTTTTTCAGTGGCTACTCCAGCCACAACAACCTTTATCTTTCATGCATTCATGAAATGGAATGCATCAATCACATATGATCAATCAGTCACTTTCACATGTTATCAAACCTTAGTCCAACATTCAACATTTAAGTTGAGAATCATTCTTTCCTTCACATGCATGTTTACATTTTTCTTCAGAACTATGTCCAACATTTAACAATCAAGTTAATAAGCACTTATATTGTCACATTCACATACAAAGAGCACTTTAAATCTCACATTCATACATCAAGAACTTCAGACCTTCAATGTCCGAAATCAAACAATCAATCTCACATTCACATTACATGATCATTTAGTACATAATTTATATTGCATAATTCAGATACAGAATTTAAACGAAACAAACAATTAAAGTAAGACCATCTAGGTTGACTCACAGTATGCTCCATATTAGCATTTGCTTCCAAGTTCTAGAAATGTCTAAATGTGGATATTTATCCTGTACATCCAAATTATGCAATATACATATTGCACACAAACATTAATAATTTTGCACAATTATAAGTATTCATTTATGCACAAATGTGTATACGAAATAAGTACAATGTATGCTTAATGACAATCTTGGGTACCGTTCCATTATTCTTGTCATGTAAAAATTCATATTTCCAAGCTCATATAAGTATCATTGATACTTATGGTTTATACCTCAACAAAACCATTAGAATCAAAATTCATAACTCATTTGGTCAAATTCAGATTTATCCTAAAACATACTTTGGGATCAACTTTACATGTTCTTTTTGACCATGTTAACGAAGCAATTAGCAACACTTTTTTCTAAAAAAACATTCCCATATGTCTTAAGTTTCTAATGACAAAAAGATCATGCAAATTGGTTCATTATTTCAAAAGATATTCTCCAAATAATTTGGACTATTCTCATTCTGAAACAATACACTATACTCAACTTCCATCCAGAAATTGAAATTCTTATAGACTGAATTAACATTTAGTTTCTTCATACAATTTGTATTTCTATGACTCTAGTTTACTCCAAATTAAAAATTATTCCATCCGTATAACTACACGACATGATATTGTGAAACTACTAAAGCCTATTCAATGAAATCTTTTTGGTTATCATATTCTATCACAGTCAACATTTTCATCTTAAATCAATTTACCCCAACTAAAATTTAGTCACAGCTGTGCAACATAAACTCATGGTCGTGCATCACAACACAATTGATTCATGGGCATGCATGATGCCTCAATGCATGATCGCGCACACCCAATCGGACCAGTCCCATATTTTTCACTCAATCTCTCTCTCAAATGATTTCATATGGATAAGATTTTTGGTGGAGATGTAGATTAGTATGTTACGAGTCCAATGGTTTAAGTCCCATGTCATTGGGATATCGAGAGAAGAAGTTATAGCGAATTGAATGACAGATGTTCAAAAATAATAGTTTTTAGAAAACTCGCAAGTCACAATCGTGCGCCTGCATGATCGCGACCCACAACTTCATCACTGAAGTGATATCGAGAGAAGAAGTTATAGCGAATTGAATGACAGATGTTCAAAAATAATAGTTTTCATAAAACTCGCAAGTCACAATCATGCGCCTGCATGATCGCGACCCACAACTTCATCACTGAAGTCGTGATCATGCTGAAGCAAAATTGTGACTCGTAACCTTGATCAGCAAAGTCCAACACGTGTTTTCAAGGACTCAAGTGGAATGATATTTAATTTCACTTTGAGTATTTATCGAGGACTCAAGTATTTCCTAGCATTCCTCACTTGTGGTTAACAAAGAACACCAGCGAACCTATTAACCCTAATTATTAGATGGTCTAAGTCTAGCACAAAAGATCTAATCTAACAACAACATTAAGAAATAGAAAGATCAATAAATCAAAGTTCCTTTGACCACCAGTGATTAAGAGAGACTTAGCTTGTCATTCTTCATAAGATTTAATAACAACATTAGTGAAATTAGTAAATCATAGTTGTTACTTGATTAGTAATAGATTATCAAACATAATTAAATAGTAGGCCTCCTAGAAATCATGAACGATAATTATAATAATAAGCATGAAAGACAATAGAACTCAAAGTTGAAATTAAAAAAATAAACTCATTTAGATCTCACAGTTTTGATGTTCTGAGGTTGCAATTCCTTTGTACAAGAATGAGGTTAGCCATATAATGCCATAGAAGAAGCTATTAGGTGTGAAGAGAGGAGAGAGAGGAATATGTTATGTATCAATTTTTTGGATGTCTTCCCCTCCTCTTTCATGCAATAAATATGTAGTTAGAAACCTAAAGAAATCTCTTAAAGATATGTGAGATATTATCTCCACAACAAAACACCAAATTAAGGAAAATAAAAATAATCTAAACTAGAGTCTTCTTAGCT
Organism: Erythroxylum plowmanianum; assembly: GCA_025531925.1. Taxonomy (NCBI): domain Eukaryota; kingdom Viridiplantae; phylum Streptophyta; class Magnoliopsida; order Malpighiales; family Erythroxylaceae; genus Erythroxylum; species Erythroxylum plowmanianum. The sequence continues at coordinate 2,147 of JANVCQ010477780.1, read as the reverse complement.
AAGGGAAGTGGCCTTTCAGCTGATATTTCATGTCCAAGTTAGCTTAGGAAGCTTCCTTAATTATTGTGTAGCAATCTTGCAGGTTTGGGTTGGATCAATGCAACATTGTTCAATTTTGGGTTGATTTATGACCTCTTTTACTGATTTAGGACCTCTTTTACTCATAATCACTTAAAGCTCCAAAGTGAAAGTTGTAACTCTCTTCGTGGGCTTTCCAATTTCATTTGAATTATCTCAATCAAAGTTTGTGTGTGAAAGTTATGGCCCAAATACAATTATGTGTCAAAATACTGTAAATTTGCGAAATTATCTTGTTTTGATCCTTTTGCTTCCATAACAGACCTAAATTAAAATATACACATAATGAGTACTTTTAGACCAAGAATAAACATAAAAGGCAAAGGATTAGTGGAGGAAAATACAATATTATACATTCTAACAAGTCAAACAACTCGACACAAACTCCACCACATCTCTCTTTATTATCAACTACTAGTAATACTGTCTTAGGTTCTAATACATTTTAGTAATAATAGGGTGCATAGAATATAGTGCCTCATGAGCTTCTGTTGGGCCCCGAACCTTTCTTGGAAGTGAGGACTATTAAATGAGAAGTTGTTCATGATCATTCATGTGTAAAGAAAGGAGGAATTCATGAAATTGAATTCAAATGGAAAATATGGTTTAGATACAAGATGGATTTTATGTGATATGTTGAAGTTAAAAAGCAGGAAAATGTATATGTTCATTGAGTATGCTTTGATGTTCTAGCCATAACTTGATCCCTAGTTATCCAAATGAGATGATTTTTGATTTGGATTAAACTAGAAAGATAAGGCTACAAGTTGTATGAAGGAATTAAGTTCTAATTCAATCTTTAAGAATGTCAATTTTAGGATGGAAATAAAGTGCTGGAAAATGTTTCAACATATGAATAGTCCGACATGTTTGGGGCATAACTTTTGTTGTAGTGCTCCAAATTGAATGATTTTGGATGTCATTAGAAAATTTAGACAATGAGGAACATTTCTCTAGAAGGAAGTGCAAGCAAATTCCTTCAATTGCATGATTAGAAAATGCCTTGATTTTTGGAAAGAGTTAGGCAAGGATTTAAATGAATTTTGAGGTATTGATAGATTAATTATTCTATTTTTATGGAATTAATTAGCATGTTAATGTGAGTAATTAGCATGTTAATGGGAGTTAGATCATATGACAAGGATTAAATTGAATTAAGTTGGTAACTTATGCATGAGGGCAAAATTGGAAGAGTGCTTAGGTGGTTTAAGTTAGAAGGCTAACATGGAGGGGCATAATGGTCCTTTCTCACTCATTAAATGACATGGCATGTGGGTTGGTATTTAAGGAAGAGTGATGCACGAAAATGGGAGGGAAAGACCAAATAAGAGAGAGAAATGAGAGAGGTTGTCGTGGAGAAGAGAAGGAGGAGGAAGAAAGAGGAGCTAGGGCTTGATTTTTCAAGGTCTTCAAGGGTGATTTTCAAGTTGTTCAAGAAGGGAAAAACGTGGAAGATGATGAGAGCTTCATTTCAAGCCAAGAAATTCATGATTTGGTGAAGATTCAAGGTAAGGGTGTTTTTGAGTTGTTGGATTTTTGTGTGGGTTTTGGTTTAGATAGCCTTAGAATGGTATGGGTTTATGTTTTCTAAGACCAATTTCATGATATGTTTCTATGGGTTTGTCAATTGGAATGCCAATTGATTTGGGAATTATGGTTTATGTTAAAAGGGATTTAGAGAGGCAAGAGGAATCAAGATCAAGGGGAAGCAATTTGAGTCAAATTCAAGCAAGGAATTAAGGTGGGTGACATTTTTATATTTGTGTTAATAAGCCATAAATGTTTTTCAACTCAAGGGAATTAATTGATTTTTCCAACTACTTGATAAAAATGCATTTATTGTTCCTTGAATGCTTGCAAGTTTCCACATGCTTTTTGTAAATGAATTTTTGAGAATGATTGCTAAATGCTTTGCAATTGTGGTATATGTTGCCTTCACATGATTTGAGAAAGGTTTATTATGATTGGCATATACTTTTGGTTGTGAAATTATGAAATGATGATAGAATTGCATATGAATGGTGCATGCTCATGAAAGTCAAGTTTTTCAAAAATGTGCCATATGGGCC
>JANVCQ010476299.1:0-18213 GCA_025531925.1 Erythroxylum plowmanianum | reverse complement strand
TTCAAGTTAAGTTAAATAAATATAAATTTGTAGGGTATTCAAAAGAGAGTATCAAATATTAATTTTACCACTCTCTTGATCAGAAGGTGTTTGTCTCAATACATGCTATATGACTAGAAAGATAATTTATTCTAAAGTAAGTAGTGGGAGTTAGGTAGAACGTAAAGAAGTTCAAGAACCATAAATTTACTTCCAGGTGAAATAAGAACCTCATGTTGAAACATATGATGTATAATCAAGGGTTTAAGAGATACATAGTATGTAGCACATTAATAAGATATGTAGTCTTTCCACTAGATTAGATCTACAAATTGAAAAGGGGAAAGACTATGTATTGCTCATGGATGATAAGCTTACTAGTTTTAAAGAAGCAATGTCTAACATTGGTTCTTTAAAATGTTATGAAACTATTATATTTGAAATGGAATCTATTTATACTAACTAAGTACGAAATTTGATGAATGCTCTCGATCATACTATAACGATTAGATGGTTGTGAATTTTTAAGAGAAAAATTGATTTAAATGGTAATGTACATAAGTATAGAATAACGTTAGTGAATAAAGGTTACAAACAAAAATAAGGAGTTGATTTTGATGAAACTTTTTTACCAATAACTATGTTAAAGTCCATAAAGATCTTTTTAACTATAGTTGCATATCATGATTATAAAATTTGACAATTGAATGTCAAAACAAACATTTCTTAATGGGAATTCACTTGAAGATGTGTATACGATACGACCTAAAGGGTTTAATTCTAAGGGGTCTAATCAAGTATGTAAGTTGTAAAAGTCTATTTATAGACTTAAGCAAGCATAATTAAATTGGAATATTCATTTTGATGAGACAATCAAACAATTTGTTAAAAAAATTATAGATGAACTATATGTCTATAAGAATGTTAGTGGGATTGTAGTTGTCTTTTTAGTGTTATGTTGATGACATATTACTTATTGAAAATAACACAATTATGCTCCAATATATAAAGATTTAGTTATTTAAATACTTCTCCATAAAGGATGTAGGAGAAGCCGCCTTTATTTTAGGAATAAATATTTGTAAAGATATACCAAAGAGTTTGATTGTTTTTATCTCAATCTATGAACATATACTAAGTACCAAAAAGGTTTAGCATGGAGAACTCTAAAAGGGAATTATTACCCATATCATATATGATTTCTCTGTCATAGAGTATGTGTCTAATGACAAAGGAAGAGAGAGATAACATAGTTTGTATTCCTTATGCTTCATCCATTTAAACAGTCATGTATATGATGATATATTCTCGATAAGATGTCTCTTATACTTTGAGCATAACAAGTAGATTTTAAGCTAATCTTGGTGATAGTCACTAAATAACTATTAAAAAAATATTAAAGCACTTGCAAAGAACTAAAGATCTTTTTTCAGTCTATAAAGGATTTAAACTAAGAGTTTAGGGGTATTCATATGCGAGTTTCCAATTCAATCCTAATGATAGCAGATCATAATTAGGATACATCTTCACTTTCTATGATGATGCGGTAGGTGAGAAAAGTTCAAAACAACTAATTATCATTGATTTTATGACCAAGGCAGACCATATCTAAGTGCCAAAAGTGACAAAGGAATCCGTTTTAATTGAGAAATTCATCATCAAACTTGGAATAGTTCCTAGCATTATTGAGCCAATAGTGTTATACTATGATGATAGTGGCAACATTATATAGGCAAAGTAACCATGCTCTCATTAATGGTCCAAATATCTATTAAGGAAGTTTTATTTGATTAGGGAAATAGCGGAGCATAACAATATTGCATTGAGATAGTTCCCACTAAGGAGAATATTACATTGAGCAAGCCTTTGGTGACGATTAAGTAATATTGTCGTCATATGGTAAGCCTTTGGCGATGCTTTTTCGAAATCGTCCCAAAATGCTTATCTTTTGGTGACAGTTTAGTAATATCAACACCAAAGGGTAATCCTTTGATGATGATTTTAATAATCGTCATGAAATGCATGATCGTTGGCGACGATTTTATAAGTAAAAAAAATATCTCTCTTATTTATACTTATGAGTTCACTAACTTTAACTTGGTCATTTTATGATTGATCATCAAATTGATAAAAATCAAATTTAATATTATTGACAATGATTCTACCATCAAATTGATAAAAATCAAATTTAATATTATTGACAATGATTCTAAGTCTAATAATAAATTTAGCTAACAATAACGTTAAATCATTACAATAGTTTATGAAACTAGAAAATACTAATTAATTAATATACATAGATTTATACTTTTTTTTCTTTTTTAAAATATATGATTTGACAAATTTATATAGTGTCATAAAATTTTCATATAGTTTTAATATGAAGTTTAATATAATGATATATGATTGTTATAGAAAAACAATAAGTAATGATATAAGGTAATTATTTAATATAATGATATATAATAACTAATATAAGATTTTAATTAGAATTTTAACAATTTTTACAAACAAAACAACAAATAAAGTGAAAAAGATATAATTATTTTTCTAGATTCTAAGATACTCTAATACCAAACTGAAAGAGAATTAATCGCACCTACGAAGAGGAATATAAGATGAAAACGATGAAATATGTCCTGTCTTTGGGTAATTAGGTTTTCAATTTTATAAAACAACATCGTTTTGGCTTCACCTTTGGTGATTAGTACAAAAATTATCATGAAAAGGTCACAAATTTATAAAGCCTTTTATTTTTCTCTTTTAAAATATATGATTTGACAATTTTATATAGTGTTCCCAAAATTTTCAAACATTTTTAACATGAAGTTTGTAATTCCCATTATATTTTAATGTATTCTCTATCAATTCTATTTACATATTGTATGTAATATTTAATTTACATTTATAATTATATTGCATTAGTTTTTATAAATCTTTTCCTTCTGATGCAGAGGCATGGAGACATATTCCGGAACAAATGTCTTAAGAAAATTGGAATAATTTATGTGATTATTAGGCCTCTCCCAAAGTTTAGGTTTGTTTTCTTTCCCTTCACATTTGCTTTCATTAATCTTGTTAGAAGATTTAATAACTACCTAATCTTTTATTTAGGAAAAATATGAGAAGGCAAAGGTTAATAGAGAAAAAAATGAAAACACCTCAAAATCAAGGGTCCAAATCATTTGTAGTCGTCCGAAATGAATATATAAAATCTTTGTTTATAAGTTATAATTATATTAATAAACACTATATTATTTATTGTGCCTTATATATTTCTTTCATAAAATAGAGCGAGAAGGAACTAAATGGATAAGAGTGTCATAAGATCAAACTATACAAAGTCACTCACTATAAGGAAGGTTAAGGGTGGATTTTAGAAGAAACAAAAAATAACTATATAAGTATAAAAATTTCTTTAAATTTTACATTTATTTATTTATGTAGTACTAATATTTGCATTGACAATTGGTTTTGATATTTAATTTTAGAATAAGATGCAAGAGTTATTATATAAATTAATCTCTAAGGGGAATGAGGTAAATGTAAAAGACATTTGCAATATCGTGCTTGGTACATGTTCTAGTTATATAAAAGGTCTTGGTTTAGGCCCTAAGCCAAATGTTTCAACCTGATCAAAATCTGCATACATTTAACATCTTCAAGAGGAAAACAAGATGTTTAAGGCTGAATTACATTATGCTCAAGAAAAGTTAGCCAAACAAACATGATAAGTCCCTTAGAAAAATATTTGGCCGGATCATAATAGCAGTGAAGATGAAAGTGAATGGTATTAATTACATCTTTTATTAATTTTTGTTTTCATTCCTATATGTATTATAATTTACATTTAATATTTTCTATTATAATAAAATTGCAAATTACTAACAAAAAATTCCCTACAGAAAAAACTTCGTAGTAAATTAGCGAAGAAAATTGTTTTACCTAGGTAAATTTGTCAGAAAAAGGTATTTTGCGATAAAAAAATCCTTTGTTAAAAGAGTTGGGAATTTTACTATCAAACTTTGCCGATAGAATTTAGCAACACAATAGTGAAAGTTGTCATAAAAATAGGCATCAATGGTTCCCGGTACAAATTACATACGAAATTTACCAACAAAAAAAAAATTCCTAGGAAATTTCCCTACGAAAAACTGCTTCAGTAGGTAATTTCCCTACATAATTATATTTTTGTAGGGAGTTTCTCGATGGAAATATATTTCCGCAATTTCCCTACGAACATTACCTACAAAAATGTTATTATATAGGTAATTTACCTATGCAATGATATTTCTGTAGGGAATCACTTTACATAAACAAGTAAATGCAGACCTCAAAATTAAGCAATATTTGAGTGAAATTTCTCTCTCTCTCATTCTAACCCTAAATCACTCCCACCGTCGCCTACCATCTCCTACCGTGCTATAAATGAGTCCATTCGCAATAAAAGGATTATTAATGTTGAAGAAAGACATAAGCTGAAGTTTGTATCATGGTTTAGAAATCGAGTAAGTTACATATTGATTACATATTATGAACATACGAAAATTTATATGTTAGAATAACTTCTAATTTCATTTTTTCATATAGATAATATGGTTACATAACCATAACATGCAAGAAGCGACAATAACATTATATAATTTGGCATGTGGGCCTAATATTTGTGGGAAAAAATGTGTAGGATGCATTGTTAATAGGGTGAGATTTCACATATAAGATCGAGATAGTCGAATTAGAAGCCAATTTTGTGAGGATGTTGTTGAGGGATGTCATGATGATGATTTTATTGACTTTTACGATGTCATCTCTTAAATAATAGAGTTGCACTACATCAAGGATAAGAATGTTGTTCTATTTAAGTGCAAATGGTTTAATCTTACTAACATGAAAGTGAACGAGAATATTACATGCATCATTTTTAGTAAGACATGGTATGATAATGATCCTTTTGTCCTTGCAAGTCAAGTAAATCAAGTTTTCTACCTCAACGATACTATATTGGGTAGCATTTGGGAGGTTGATCAAAATTTTCAACACTAAAGTGTCTTCGATTTTTGTGAAAGGGATAATGGTCAATTCAATGAGGATGTAGTTGAAGTTTATCAAGAGATTGGATTAGAGTTCAATAATAAAGCCATTCAAATAGCATATGTAGATATTTCATCATTCCATAAGAGAGACATTGATCCTAACATAGTACAATTGGGTGAAGTCCAATCCAATTTTAACGTACAAACAGATGAAGACTATACTCAAGATGAATTAAATGACAAAGATGATACTTTGGCCAAATATATTAGTGATGAAGAATCCAATGATAATGTAATTAATGATGATGATTTCAAAATCTTGATAATGATAATTGATTGTAAATAAATTGTTTATATTGTTTGAAATTTTATGTTCATATTTGACTTATGGTGTTGATGTTTAACTTATGTTTATTTAGGATGAATCAATATGTATTGCTGACGTTTTATTTATGTTTATGGGGAATGATGGTGTTTAATTTATGTTTATGCCGAATGTTTAGTTTTGTAAAGATTATGTGTTATGATTGTATTTCATTTATAGATATTCAATATAATGGGACCTCGTAGAAACAAGGGAAAAAGGGTGGTAACTATCGAAGCTGTTCCTCCCCACAATAACTAAATCAATCCGACCCTATTGATCAACAACCACCGATTTCATCCTCCAATGAAGCCAGTCAACAACAACCTATATCTAACCTCAATTAGTGCTAAGGGATCTTTAGGTTTATTATTATTAACCACTTATATTTACATTTATGCTCAAATATATATTTACATGTTTAATGTGTTTTTTCTTATCATTATTATTTTATTGTTAGGTTCCAATACTGACATAAGAAAAAGAGGTAGAGGTATCACTAAAGGATCTGAGTTGCAACACATGAATGTTGCAATGAACAACAATTTGTCTGTTTATATTATCCCCACGTAACATCGTCCTATTGATAAGATTCAATTAGCAAAATTGTCCAGTGAGTTGGGAGTTGTTGTCAGGAATGAATTACCTTCCCTTCTGTATGCCAAGCAATTGAAGAAAGACAACTTGCTACAAATACTTTGGAAAAAGTTTCGGTAATTTTTTCATTTTATTATATGCATTACTATTTTACTTATTTAAAGAGTAAGTTAATTTATACATGTTGTTCATAGATGAAGCTCAATATCGTCAATATCGAGGACCTTAAAGTTTCAAGTTGTGTCAATTCGCTATTGAAACAATGGGAAAAGGATCATTGTTATCGACTTCATAAATACTATAACTCTTTTCGTTTGGTTGAGGAGGCAAAGATACATGTTCCAGAACGGGTGATTACAGAAAATTGGAGTAAAACGTGTGATTATTAGGCCTCTGCAATGGTTAAGGTTTGTCTTCTTTCACTTCATATTTCCTTCCACTAAATTTTTTTCATTTAATGACAATCTCTTCTCTTTATTTAGGAAAAGTGTGAGAAAGTCAAGGTTAATAGAGTAAAAATAAAAACTCCTCACAACACTGGCTCAAAATCATTTGTTGTCGTATGACAAAAATTTATAAGTGTAATGTTTAGAAGTTATTATTTTATTAGTTAATACAATATAATCTAATGTGTTCCAATTTTTTATTCATATAATAGAGCCAGACTCAACTTCATGGTCCAGAGTGTGATCTTATAAGCTAACACACTATAAAGAAGTGAAGGTTGGACGTTTGATGAGGCACCAAATAATTACGTAAGTATAAAAATTTTAAATTTTAAAGTTTATTTAATTATGTAATACTAAGTAATAATATTTAAAATGCATCTTGATTTTGTTTTTTAAATTATAGGACAAGATGTAGGAGTTGTTGCAAAGATCATTGTCTGACGGGAATGGGCCTGATTTGGATAACATTTGCGAAGGTATATTAAAGGTCTTGGGCATGGCCCTAAGCCAATTGGTTTATCATCGTCACCATCAGCATATGTAACGATGCTTCAAGAGGAGAATCGGTCACTTAAAGCTCGTTTACAATGTAAGGAAGAAAAGTTAGATGATATTCGAGAAAAATTACAACATAATGAGCAAAAACTAGACCATACTAAAAGAGAGTTGACCAAGCTAAAAAATATGATCAAACAAATACTTGGGACACAATATGTAAGTAGCAGTGACAATGAGGAGTCTTAGTTTGTCGATAAATTGTTTTCTTAAGTTTTGTACTTAACATTTAATCACATGTTTTTGTATAAAATGCATTTCATTTTTAATTATGAAACATTTTTATTTTATTATTATTTAAACAATATCTCACCAATAGTAATTACCAAATGTGACTAAATTTTAATTCAAACTATGTTGAAAACAATAACATGAACTAAAATTGTTTTTAATAATTATAATTAAATATTAAATTGGTAATAGGGAATTTAAATCAAAAATAAATATTCGTCACTAAAAGTTTTTAGCTACAAGTATAAAATCTTCACTAAATCTTTTTACCTACGCTTTCCATAACGTCTCTAATAGCATTTAGCTACACTTTAATTTTAGTAGCTAAATATATTATGCTATGAAAATAAATCGATAGTAAACATTATTATTTATGCCTACGTTAATGAAGCTAATTACCTTTACCGAACAAAATTAAACATGGCAATAAGTGATCCTCTCGTCATATATTCTTATTAGTGATAAAGTGATGATCGTAGCAAAATCTTTTGGGCGACAATTTCTTTAAAACGTCAGAAATAATTTTTTGCTATCGGGATTTTGTGACCATTTGTTTGACTATTTTTTAATGCTAAATACTTTTTGCGACAATTTTGTTTCTTTCCACGACATTATATTTTGTCACCAAAACCTGTCTCTATTATAGTGTAATTATAAAGTAGGAATGGTAAGTTGGCTTAAATTCAGTGCAATCTGATTAGACCTCGATTCAATATTAATGGATAAAATTAAGTTAATTAGGTTTCAATACAAAATTGGGTTAAATAATAAAAAATTAAGGCTTTAAGTCGAACTCAATTTTTTTTATCTTTATGGTTTAAATTGGTTCCAAAGTTCAATTTAAAAGGAAAAGTCACAAACATATATTTGTTGAATTAGAAAATTTGATACCTTGAAAATTTGTTGAAGAGTAATTGTAATAAATTTGGTTTCTTCTCGAGAGAAAGTTGAAACCTTCCTAAAATTGTTGACAACAAATAGTCAATAAGAAATCTTCATCGATTGATCAGAGAAAGAGAGTTAATATTAGCTAGATGAGTTGGTGTTAGTGAAGATGAACCTTTACACAAAAGCCAAAGCCTTCTCTATCTTTCCCATCTTTTTCTTTGTGTTTTTATTATTACTTCTTTCTTTTAACTAGTTCTTTCTCTTTCTTTTGAAATTTTCATTATTGCTCTTATATCTTGGCTCTATGTATTTTCTCTTTAATCATTATTTTTGTCTTCTTAAATACACTTTTTATTGGTTCTCTATTTTTTACCCTATCTCTTAAAAGAATCACAAGAGCAATGAAAATGTGGCAATGACAATTGTAGTGACAAAGAAATTTATAAGTTGAGTACTTATATTTTGATGCATTTTTGACTGATATTGCACTTATCTTCTTTAATGATACTCAAAAGAATATGATTGAGACTTTCTTACTAGATAAGAAGGCATGAAATTGCATTTGTTTATTCTCTTAACTTCTATTTTATATTATAATTTTATCAATCACATCTTATATGACTCCTAGATTCCTTAAGTGACAACTCTTGCCAAAATATATCCTATATCTTGTTCCTAACCCTGTCTCTAAATTTATGTGATCATGAGTTTGCTTATCCAAATCACACAAATTTAGTTAAGTACGACCTACTTTTATAAGACTAAACATATTTAGATTAAAGTGACCTTGAGTTTGCTCTATAAGCCTAAAATTAAATAGAGCTTGACATTATCATTATAATATGGAAGGCTACAATCATGTTCTCAATGTGTACTTAAGAGTTTAGTAAGGGATTTAATATCATTCATCTCATCAAATATAAAATTACATGTAATAATCACATATATAAAATTGCAATTTAACACGCATCTAATATATATATCAAACATATAGAGCATGCAACTTATGCATTCATAATCAAATTATATGCACACAATATCAATCTTCATTTTATTCTAGTTTATTGATTTTCATAATCTAAAATTTTTTTCTAAATTTTTGGATAATTAAATTAGATTAAACCCATTGATTCTTAAATGATTTGAATTCCTATGTCAAATAGAATTTAATTTGAATTGAAAACAAATTTTCAATGTAGTTGGCAACTATTTTCAATTATCTTAACTCGTTTAACAAAATTAAATTGTAAACAATTTTCAATAAATTATGCTTCTTATTTATTATTATTTAGAAAAAAATCCTTTAAAAATTGTATAAATAACACATTTTAATCCAATTAGAAAAGTATTTCTAATCTCATTTGAAATAACTTTTTTTAATTAAAAACTATTTTCTAATATTAGAAAGAAACTACTTTCAAAATTAAATAAAAAACCTTTTATTTAATTAAGAAAATCATTTATTTTATTTATTTAGATATTGATTTCTTAGTTCATTAGAAAATATTTCCTTGTAAATTTAGAAAATTATTTTCCAAAATTATTAAAGAAAGCTCATTTTTCTCAATTAATAAATAAAAGTGCTTTTTAAAATTTAATCAAGAAAATATCTTTTCTAGTAAATCAAGAAATTTATTATTCATAAACAAAGGAACATTTTCTAAATAAATAGAATAATGATTCTTTAAACAAATAAAATCATAAATTTAATTTAACTCAATCAAATTGAAATAAATAAATTTAATTAAAATATATTTCTTAATAACTTAATAAAACACTTTTCTTAGTGACAAATAAGGAACATTCCTAGAAGGCAGAAACATCGATGACAATATGATAATGTAGAGAGAATCCTTCTTCCCTCTTCCTAGCCTTCATTTATGTTCAAATGTCTACTTCCATCCCTTCAGCCTCCTGATATCACCATTGAACAACATTCTCCTTGCTCACCACCTCTTACTCAGTTCTACCTTCTCTGCATCATATCCACTCTCCTTTTGTCAGCATTTTCCTTTCAGGACCTTCCATAGATGCCATTACCCTTGGTAATATCCAAAGGGCAACTTTGTTATGTCTAATAAAGGTTTTTCCTGATTTTGGTCCTGCACTGAACCTGTCTCACCCTAAACTTTGAACCTGAAGCACTGCCATGCCTTATACACTCAATACAATAAACCTTGAGCAATACACCCAAACTAACTTTTTGCCTTTACCCCTAAAGGTCAACTCCCTATCTTTCTTAGGAAATCATCCCCACCTATAAACAAAGAACCATATGAATTGTTGTTAAACTCAAAAACTACAATCATCCTTTAAAACTAGACGCATTTGGACATAAGTGGTGCGAGATTCAGAAGCAGCTTCAAAGCCATTATACTGTCCACCATCCTTCATTCAAGAGTAATATATGCTAGCCCCTCCTTCTAAAGCATTAAAAGAAGGTGTTGATACATGGTCATCTATGTTAATTGGTTGCTTCTTGGATAAAAGGGTTTCATTTCCCATTATGAGGTATAGGTAATTGTAAATTAGAGGTCTTGTAGGCCAACATAAATCCTTATTAATGAAGATGATATCTTTATTTTCAAGTTTACCTATTGATTTTGCTTATATAGTAAATTTACATTGTTCTTGTTAGTTTAGAAAATTAATCATCTACCATAATCTTTTATTTTATTGTTTTAATATGATTAATAATTATAGTGACATAGTTCTTTATGGGATCGATACTTTATAATTAATTCAATTTTATAAACTTACTATAATTGACTTTATATGCTTATAGATCAATTCAATCATAAAGTAGGTGAGCATCTCCCATTTCCTAATCTTCTTTTCATTCCTATTCCACCTAGTCCACCATTATGTCTAAATCAAGTCGACTTAATTATCTATAGTCGTCAATAAAATCATCTTGCTCTTATTGATCCTCCATAGTCACTAATAGCCTTAATGCTTATAATATAGCTTTCAAAAGACATTATGATGAAATCATAATTGAATTATATTTTTTCACCATACCATCCATGGTCTCTAGGTTCATCCTCCCTAAGTCCATCTAATTTATAATTGCCTACTACTCTTCTTAAAGATAAGCATACTTGTAGTACTTCTCATCCTTTATAGAGTTACCTTACATATACTTATTTATCTACTACTTATTGTCCTATTATCTTTTCCTTCTCTTATATCTCTATTCTTAACTATCTTAATAAGGCTATTTATCGTATAGGTTGGCATTTTTTAATGATATATGAGACGAATGCTTTGAAGGCTAATGGTAGTTAAGAGCTTATATCTTTTCCTCAAATAAATTTATGTAGGTTATTGTTAAAGTGTCTCCTAATGGAAGCATTGATTGCCTTAAAGGTCATCTTATTTATAAGAGCTTCATTTAGGTTTACGGTTAAGATTATAAGGATAATTTCTCTAGTTGATACAATTACTTCTATTTATATTCTGTTTTCTTTAGAGTATATAGCTATATGACAAAAGTGCCTTTCTTAATGGTGTTCTTTATGTTCATATGTATATGGAATAATTATTTTCTTAGGTGGAGTATGACCTAAGTATTTTTGTCTCACCCCAAGTTTTATTTAATTTTTTAGTAAGGGTATTTTGTAATTTTTTTCTTTCTTAGTATGTAAAAGATCATACAATGTTCTACCAATGCTCCCAATTAAAAGGCATATATTTTTGTTAGTATATGTCAGTGATATACTCATTATTAGGGATAATTCTACTAGTGCATAAAATCTCAAGATGTTTCTTCAGATAAAATTTCAAGCTAAGGATGTGGAATCTCTTTGATATTTTCTTAGCATACAAGTTGCTCAATTACAACAATGTATATTTAAATCTCCACTTAAATATGATCTACACATGATATTAATATTGAAATTCTAGGGTCTTGTCATTATGATTCTTCTCCAAATCCTAATAAAAATTTATTATTAGATAAGGGCGATTTATGCTCATCTTGTCTATGAACTAAGGTTCAATATGGTTTATGAAATGCATTTAAATACAATCTTTAACCTTTCAAAGACTGTTAAAACCTTTGCAACTTGCTAAATTTACTTCTTACAACTCAATTGTGGATTTTTTATACTTAAAACAAACTCAGATGGTTGTTACTCTAAAAAATTATGAAACACCCATATACCTCCTAGGAGGATATGTAGATGCTGCACAACATAGAACCAAAACAATCCAAAACATACTAAACATTTCTTTCATGCATTCCCAGAAACTCAAGCAATATACATTACCTTACATTAAAAGTTGTTTTTAAATAGAACATATCAAACATATTGTACTTATCCAAATACATACCATAATTTCAAAAGCCAACTTGTATAAAGATTATTACAAATTACTTACAATATATTATGAACCTTATCCACAAATATACAAAATGTCTCATTACATTGAAATACATCTCAAACTTAATCACAACAAAGACTCAAACAAAAACAACTTCCAAAATAGAACACATTCTTCTTGGCCATTGTGATTGTCTTTGTCCCAGTCTTTAAACCTTCTTATTAGAACCTACACGGAGGCAAAACCACCGTAATAAGCATATAACTTAGTTGGGAATAACTAAACATAATTCATGATGGTAATTGTTTCTAACAGTCGTCTAACATTCATATATACATATTCAAATCATATCACAACAATCTTTAATTGTTCATAATTCAGAGTAATCCAAACATTATGTCTTAGAACCAAATATGATTCATCAATCAATACAGAACATTCTTGCATCATAATAAAACTCATAAATATCATAATAAAGTATGATCCTTTTAGATCAAAATATGACTTATAACATAATAGAACTTATTTTTATATCAAATCAAAGCTCACCTTTTATCAAAATACAACTTGTTTTGGTATCAGAACAGAACTTGTTTTGGTCAAAATTGAACATGTATCATAATAGAAAATAAGTTAAATTACTAATCCTTTTTACAGAAGTGGGTAATAGGACCAAAACAGAAGATACCACAATTGGTATCTCAAATAGATGAGACTTAAGTCTTTGAAACAAAAGACACATAAGTGTCTAAAATCAGAAGACACCTTAGTGTCTAATTATAGGAGCAGTTGGAGACTCTTCTAGGCATGCCTATTTACCTACTACTATGAATTAACAATTTTAAAACAAACATTTCAGATTTAAGAATTTTATACAAAATATGTTGTGCAACATATGACCTAATTCATTTGATCAAACTCAACATGCCTTATAAATACAAACATATGCATTAAAGCATTAATAAATGTACTGAGTCATCACACATTATGTATATTCACATAATTAGAAAGCAATTCAAATACAAACCTAATTATCAAGCTCCTTGGATAATTGATGGTCCAGAATTATCACAATATTAGAATCATATAACAGTGAAATAATGCATAAGTATGAATTCATTTTCTTACGCTCAAATTAAACCCATTCATTCTCGCTTGAACAAACTTATCATGCCTTATATGCATAAGCATTTGTAATAATGCACCAATGAATATATTAACTAATTACATTTTACATGTACTTACCTAAGTTCCCAATTCACAAACATACATAACTAACACGTCACTTTTATCATTTAAAACACATTTGTGTTCATAAATATACTTCATTCCTTTAACAACTTATAAGTTCCAATATCAGATACTTTGTTATCTAATAACACCTTCTTTAAGTTATTACTTCAATTAAAAATCCAAATCTTATTCAACCTTTGATAAACTTATTCCACATCAAACTAGGTTCATTTTACACCTTAATTAAGTCCAATAAAACCAATATAAAGTACCTTAACCTTATATGGTCCAACAATTGCCCAAGACCAATATTTTCTCCTTCCTAAGTACTTCCCAGAACTGTGGGAGTAATCCTTATAAATCCCATGATTGTGGGATAGGTGAACCAAAGGTTCACTCACCTAAAACCTCCAATTTGTTTGCAAAACTTGGCTTCTTCACTTCCATTTGACATACCTTCACTAAAGACCATCAATTTCATTTTAGTTCTACCTTATTCATGATTCAATACCTCATCAAATTCATGTACAAACCAATTCAAAAATCATTCATTAAGTAACTTACAAATCAATATCTTCCACACATCAAAACCAAACTGGAAGTTATCATGCAAGGATCATTTTTTCTTGCATTCATTTATCATCATTTTAACACATATTTCATACCTATTCAATTATCATAAAACTTATATTAATACATGCTATCAAGTTTAGTATTCCCTTACCTAATTCCCTTCAAATTCCTTCTTCAAAGAACTAACCATACTAGCCTTCATGCAACCAAAATGCTTCTAAAATTTAGGTAGGTGTAGGATGATCTTAACACCCAAAAGACAACAACATAAAAGATTACTTGTGGTAGCTTTCTTGATGCAATATCTTGCAAGAATTTTAAGTGAAATTCAAGCAAAATTCAGAGCTAAGAGAGTATGAATGGTTTTGGTGGAGATGCTTCAATGAAGGCTGCATAAACTTTTTGCTCAATGAAGGCTACATAAACATTTTGCAAGTTTAACACCTAAGTTGCTAGGTGTCCTAATCTTAGAGGAGCATATGTCACCAATGCATGTATCACATTTGTCCTCCGTTTAAGCTACTAAATGTTACACACCTATATTGCCATTTATCACTTAATCAATGTTGCCAATTTTAATTCAATTATACTGCCATTTGTCCCTTATTTACTCATTCTAAATGTCAATGCATTAGTTATGCCAAATGATACTAAATGTGTAGGCTTAGTCATCCAATTTTCATGTACCAACTTTTCTTGCCACTTGACATTTTCCTTGTTCAAATGTATATTTTAATACATCAATTTTCTAATGGTATCAATTAATTCCAAATCACTAAGTATGATCCATTAAACCAAAATTCAAAACGTATACAACTTACTGGTAGGTTGTCGTTGGCCTATAAATTTAATCCCCTACTTAAATTGATATGTAGTACAGTGAAGCAAGGGTATCGTCCCACAGAGATCAAATTTCAAGGAAGAATTCTAACCTTCAATCTAAGAGTATGCATGTGTAAAGGGGAAAAATTAAGAATTAAATGCAAACTAACTAATTATGAACGAACACGTAAATGATCCTAAAATTAATTGATATGTATGCGACAATAAGCTAAGATGATTAAACTAATTTATTCAACTATGTGTAGATGTGTGTACTGTGAACTTTGAGTATAACTTTAATGCAAATCAGCTACCTATATGTTATGCATGCACCTAACTATTTATTAATGAATTAGTGCTACGTGGATGACATGTAAGGATTAATGCAAATCTACTAACATCTATTACGTGAATGATAGTACATGCATGCAAATAAAGCTTAAGCAAAGGACCTGACATGAAAAACTTAAAGAAAATTAGAGAGGGTGACATGAATTAAAACAGAAAATTAAGAGTAGATGCCTAAAATTTCTAAGAAGAAAATTGCAAAAAGAAGTTTGATAAAAATTTAGATTAATTAAAAATCAATTACAAAGGTGTTTACTAATTCCCTAGGTTGATTTTAATCATTGAAACCAAATATTTTTCTAGCCAATTTATGACCAAAATTTGGGTTCACCATATAATATTCTTTGCATCCAAAACTAATATGTAATGCAAAACCTTTTCATGCAAACATCAATTCAAAACTAATATGAACAACACAAACATGCAAGCATTAAGATTAGATGGCTTTGATCGAACCTAAAATTATTCAAAGATGACTAACATACATTAAATAATTCTATGCTCAATAACTAACCAATTAAAATTCTACATATACCTTCAAACTTTAATATATTAATGCCACTTATTTAATCAAATTGATGACTAACACCTAATTCAATTAATTGGCAAACAAATCATGCAAAATAAGTTGAATTCTAGACTTCAAAAATATCCAACATAATTTGGCATTCATGCAGTCCATGAGCACAAATATTCAACATAAAATAGCAAGATTTAAGCACAAAATCTCATAAAATCAAGCCATAAGAATTAGCTACTAACCTCCACAATTGAAAAGAAAACTTAGTTCATGATTAAAATTAAAACAAAGTTAAAAATCTTGTTTAAAATCATGGTGCAAGTTTCGGCTATAGAGAAGAAGAAGAAAAAGAAGAGAAAAGAAAATTAGGGTTTTTACCTAAAGAGAAAAAATGAAAAAGAAGAAAACATTATTTACGCCCATTAGAAAACAAAGGAGACGTGTGTTCTTTATTCTATTCTAAGGGACCCTATTTATACTAGCTAGAGGAGGTCTGGTCTCCCCTAAAAAACAAGTAGACTTGGAATAGGATTTGTCTTCATAACTTGCATTGTCGAAGCCTCCCTGCATAGCTGTACATGTTCCTACACTTAAGACTTGGATTTGAGCTTGTTTCGGGCTTCTTTATGGGCTGAGCTGCTCTTGGATTTCTTTTGGGCTTGCTCTACATCAAGATGGCTCTCTTTTCAAGTCATCTATAAACTGGTTCGTCGCTACATGCCATCCAAAATTGGCCCCAAACTTTGATCACTCTTGGACTAGTTATGCTGTCTCATTTCTGGACCAACTTCGACTAACCATAACAAATAAAATATAGAACTTGGATGGTTCAAATTGGTCATCAGAAAGATCATTGAGTCAGCTTCAATTTGAGATTTGGATTGCAAAAATCCAACTGTTGGATCTTCAGATATGAATTTTTTACACACAAGAGGTCAAACTGAACGTCTCTAACTTTATCTCAATCTTCAAAAATTAACTACTCTCAAATGAGAGCTCCAAAAATTCTAAAACTTAGTGCAAAAATTCTTCAATGAGTCAAGATTATGCTGTCAAATCTTAGAATTTTTTGATGCACCAATCCTGAGATAAAAATTCCCAAATGTCCAAAGTTCAAATCTGCCAGAAATTGAAAAACAGTGTTAATTTCAACCTATTAAGGACTTTTTGTATTTTATGTGTCTAAAGCGCTAATAATTATAAATCATGATAAATAGTCATAGATAGCCATAAAACACATGCCATATACTAAATATAAGGTACTAAAAATATATAAAAATATGATTATATCACTTACAATTATGTCACAATTTAACACCTATCACACATGCCTTCATGAACATGTAACATTTCAATTAGGGTATAATTTGAGGCCTTACAAATTAATTGGTATAACAACTAGCTCTAAACTAATCAAGCAACTATTCCCACTATTCATTTACTAATTCCTTTGAATTTAACAGTTCCAACATTCTATCCACTTTACCAAAAATGGCTCAACCAATTGAGGTACTCCTGTCAGTCGATAAAAAAACCTATTGTGGTTGACATATCTACGTTATCAATTGACTGACATCTTTATAAAATAGAAATCCATCATCTTATCTCTCATATTTAATATGTTTTGTCTACTTATAAACATGTTAGGTCAACTAATATACTTCAAAAAGAAAATATAAACATATAAAACTCCTATTCAGTTGACCTGTCTCCAATATAGGTTAACTGATATTTCTCTTAAAAATTTTCTCATTTGAATACACTCATTTGATGAACCTCTATCCTTTATACGTTTACTTAACCACCAAAAAGCAAATTTTCATAATTCTCGTAACTTTTTTAAATATCAAACTCCAAGAACTTGAAAAAACATGACTCAAATGCATATAATAGTTTTTACCAAAAGTATTTTAATCATCTAAATAGTTTTATTTAAAAACTTTGTAGATTTCCTCTTAATTATGAAAAAGAAAGCATTTTGCCCTAAATCCTACAATGTTGAGCCCCTAAAGTATTGACATGACATATAAGGTTGCTTAGAGTTTATACAAATTGAACGCAGGAAATTATTAATTCTCTCTTGTTTTTGATTCTTTATTTAAATTTCTATAAAGCTATCTTAATTCATACGTAGTTTCCTTATATCGTGTCCTTCTCTTGATTTCATAATTGATTCAATAGGCTCATTTGTTCTCTTTTCCTTTCATTAAATTTGAAATTTTACATATTACTTGATTACATAATAATTGAGATACTGATATCACCAAAATTAATATATTTTATTATCATCAAAAT
>JANVCQ010475981.1:0-18214 GCA_025531925.1 Erythroxylum plowmanianum | reverse complement strand
AAATCGATGGGGAGTTTGTATCATATCCCCATTCAAAAGAAAGAGCTAGTTAAAGATTTAAATGGGTTATTTAATATAGGATTGCACTTGGAAGTATCTGATTCTCAAGTTTTACTTGCTCAATTATAGGTGAAACCCAATTTAATTGATGAGATTAAAACTGCCCAAGATAATGATCCTGAGCTAGCAAAATTGAGAATGGCTATCTAAGATGGTAAGGTGACAAAGTTCAGTATAGTGGATGGAGTATTGAAATGTGGTAATAGGTTATGTGTACCTGACATAAATGGGCTAAGAAAAAGAATTATGCATGAGGCACATTATACACCCTATAGTGTTCACCCTAGAACCACCAAGATGTACTATGATGTTAAAGGTATATATTGGTGGCCGGGTATGAAGAAAGATGTAGCCCAGTTTGTATCCACCTGTTTAACTTGTCAACAAGTCAAATTTTAACATCAGAAGCCCACTAGACTACTACAGGAGCTACCGCTACCCCAGTGAAAATGGGAGCGGATTACCATGGATTTTGTGATTGGACTGCCAAGTCAGCCCACTTTATAGTAGTTAAAATCACTTATAGTGCAGCTTAGTTAGCCCAGTTATATGTTGGCATAATTGTGAAGTATCATGGAGTGCCAGTGTCTGTTATTTCTGATAGAGAAACACAGTTCAGTTCTAGATTGTGGCAGAAACTACAAGAAGCCATGGGTACACAGTTGAATTTTAGTGCAGCATTCCACCCACAAATTGATGGGCAATCAGAGAGAACCATCCAGATACTCGAAAACTTGTTAAGAATGTGTGTCTTGGACTTTGGTGGAGATTTGGAATGTCATTTGCCTTTAATAGAATTTGCTTACAACAACAGCTACCATTCCACCATGGGATAGCATCTCACGAGGCATTGTATGACAGAAAGTGCAGATCTCCACTATATTGCACAGAAGTAGGAGAAAAATAGTTAGAGGGACCATACCTAATTCAAGAAACATCTGCAAAAGTTCCTCTGATACAGGAAAGATTAAGATAGGCAAAAGAGTTATACAGATTCTAAGAGAAGGAATGTATAGTATAAACTAGGTGATCAAGTTTTCTTAAAAGTCTCTCCTATGAAAGGTCTAGTCAGATTTTGAAAGAGAGGGAAGCTGAATCCTAGATATATTGGACCATTCGAGATCCTTGAAAGGGTCGGAAATGTGCCATATCGGTTGGCTTTGCCTCCTTATCTTAGCTACGTGCATCCAATTTTCCATATATCAATGTTAAGAAAGTACATACCAGATCCTTATCATGTATTACAAACCTTAGAAGTGGAAATAGCAGGGAATCTTTCATATGAAGAAACTCCAGTTGCCATCATAGATACACAGATTAGAAAATTGCGGAATAAAGAGATTCCAATGATTAAAGTCCAATGGCAGAATCAAAGAATTAAGGAATGTACATGGGAAACAAAAGAATCAATGTGAACTAGATATCCATAGTTTTCTACCCAGTAAGGTAAATTTCTAAAATTTGCGCGCGAATTTTAATAAAGGGGGGGGGGAGAATGTAACACCTAGTATCTGATTTACCCAGTACAATAAAAAAAATCAGTATTTGAGACTAATGTCATTAGAACCAGGATAGTGAATTATAATTTTTAGTGACATCAAATTAATGATGTTTGACACTTTTTCGGTTGTCATAGGAAATTGTACGAGCATATTTTGAAAGAATTAGTACAAGAGGGGCATTTTTGTAAAAAATGAACAAAGTGGCTTGTAAAAGAAGTTAACTACAAATAAGACAAAACTTGTCTTCCTCCTCCTCCCTCACTTACAAGAATTCACCATGGAAGCTTTCTTTCAAAGTTTTCAAGTTTTGTAATAAGAATGTGAAGGAGAATCAAGTTGATCAGTCAATACAAAACGGTAAGCCTCAATCCCGACACTTGATTCTACAGATTGAAAATTAGTTTCTCACTTTTCTGTCCATGACTATGAAACTCATTTGATGAAATTTATGGGTTTGATGATTGTGGTGATGGATTATTATTCTTTGATGTCTAATGACAAATTAACATAAGGAAAATTTCATTTTTTATGGTGATTTGGGGCTAAATCAAAATCTAGGGTTTTGGAGTTCAAGCTGCCAAGGGAGACAAATTCGTAGGTCCTTATTATACATTTGATTTGAGCTATTTAATGTGTGAATTTGGAGAAACTCAAAACTTGGAAGTTGTAGATACAGAAGTCTACTGTGCCCCTAAACATTTTTACGAATTTGGGGTGAGCCAAAGAAATGAGATAGGTCCCAAATTGAGACTGGTTCAGAATACCAACGGGATTGAAACACGAAATGAAATTTAATTGTTTGAGGACTTTAAAGTTATAATTGGATGATGAGTTCTTATTATGAAATGTTCTAAAATGTGTCATCTAAGTTCTAGATAAATGGAATTTTAATTGGATGAGTATCCTGTGAGATATGGTTAAATAAATGAAGGGTGTTACTGACCTTAGTGACACAGAAGAGAACAGAAACAGGACAGAATTATAAAAATCACAGTAAATACCAATTTCATCATTTTTGATCAGTCTTTGGATATGTGATACCCATATGAGTCTATTGAAAATGGAGATTTGAATCACATCAATTGGATGAGAGGTGAATAAGTTATAATGATTTGAGACAGGAAGGTTCCAACTCATGACAGAATATTAAGGTTGATTGTAAATGGGATATTTGGAAGCCCTAATGACCGAATTAGAAAATGGTCATAAATGAAAGAATGTGAATTTATGTGTTAACTAGAGGTATGGAAATTTTGAAAAAATTTGGACTTATGTATAAAAGTTATGCCTTCGCAAATGAGACCTATGCTGATGAATTAGTGAATAAAATATATTTTTTTTTAATGATGTGTGTTAAAAAATGATATTTATGTAAGAATGACTAATGTGGGCATATGTAACTGTTGCGCAGGCTTCTCAATAGCTTGTGAAAGCAGAAGAGGAATAGAATTAGAAGTCGTACCTTGTACCTCACAAGTTCAAGAAGATTAGAAAAGAGATAGGAACCCTGAGATAGTTGAGGTGAGTATAATCATGCTACTTTGCTTGTGTCGTAATCCTTTTTACCTTACGACTTTGTGAATTATTCTTGAATCCGTATGACTTATTTGATATATGACTCCAAGTGATTGAGTCTAGCAAGTTGGATTCCAAATTTGCTAGATGATATTCAAATTATTTGCATCTTCTGGTTCCCTTATTGTGTCGAACCTATTGATTGCAATTCTTTGATGAATCGTGTTTTTCTTGTTATCCATAATTGATGAGTTTGTAGGATACCCAACTGATAGGGTATATTATCAGGCAATGTGGACATAAGTAACCTACCGGTGATGGGTTAGATCTGGGTCCTACCTAGAAAGGGCAGGCCTCTAGCGATAGGGTTAGGCCAACCTTGTCTAGAATCAAAAATGGGGAGATACACGGTACTAGCATGCCTCTGTCTCTTCCTAAGAAATTCAAAAAATTTGAACTCAAAATAATGAGAAATTATAACTCAGAAATGGGCAAGCTCAGAATTAGAAATCTAGTGGAAATCTATCAAAGAAAGAACCCAAAACCCAGAAAAGAACCCAAAACTCAAAACCCAGAACACAGAAAAGAATTTAGAAACCATATTCAATTTTTTTATAATTGAACAATTCATATTGAGCTTTATTATTGATACTCATGTGATTGCCGCATTTGACATTACTACTTGTTTATTCAATGATGCTATGTATTGTTGCTTAGAATGCCACAGACCATTCTTCTGAAGCTAGCCTTGTGTTACCTAGCCTCACAAGTATGGTAGCATGTTTATATCTTACTGAGTCTTGTTCTAGACTCACCTCTCACTATCATCATTTTAGGGGATTAGCAGATCCTACGAGAGAGAAATCCAAGCCTTTTGAGACTCGCTTGGATAAACAGACAAGTAAAGTTTTTGGCATGATGTAAATTGCAGATGCTTATTGAGAATGAGGTCAGTTGATGTTATGAGGCAATCATAGATTGGTAGATTATAAGTAGATAATGTATGTACAGATTGAGATCCTTACTTCGTTCAAAATTGTTAAGTAGGTATAAGGATTAATCAGACAAACAAATGGGTCATGCTAGATTTTCAGTAGAATATAGAAACAATTAGGCTTACTACGAGTTTTGGTGGCTTTAAGCCTACCCATTCCCTAGTACCAACACGGTCCAAAAGGCAGGTGGTGTCAGAAATTTAGTGGCTAATATATTTATAGCCATCTATAACGAGCACAATCAAGCATATATATACATATATATATCTATATCTCATTTTTATCTAGCAATTTAATCATCAGCAATTCTAACTCACGATCTCATAGTTAAGGATGTTATCACATAAAACATATCATGTATATTTAACCATCAAAACATAACACTCAATTTCGTATCATGCTTAACAAATCAAAATGAATGCACAAACATAATGGCTTGAGAGTCCTATGGATCAAAATGGAGAAACTAAAGTTTACGCCATAAACAAAATGAGTCAATTTCTTAGGAGCTCATGTGCCACAAGTGGGCAGTCGAGAGAATGCTTTAAGTCAATGTTCATGTGATGAAAGAAATGGCATCTTTCTTGCCCAAATACAAGCAAATTTTTATGCTCAATTCATTCCATCACATATTTACATTTTCATGCTTCTTATGCTTTTTCCTTTTTTGATTATACCAAATTTCATAACATTTTTCAAAGCATAGTATGATAATAAATCATAATGCATTTTCTGACAATCACAACAATTCAAAATCAAGCAATTAAGCATACACACATAGGTAAGGAAATTTTCCCATCTCCAAAATAATAATAAACATATTACCCACCAAAATTGGTTAGACCTAACCTATCCATTGTTTATTTAGGCTAGAAAAATTAAGACCTAGTCTCAAATCTATGGAAATCAGAATGGGTTTCTTGGTTCTCTTCTCTCTTCCAATACAAAACTCATTTCTCTAATTTCTTTTCTATTAATACAAGAAGAAAAGATGATGGAGATTACCTAAAACAAGTTGATTCCTCTTTGTTCTTCTATTTGCTTTCTTTTCCACATTTTCTTCTTCTTTCCTAGCTTCTCCCATGATTTCTTCTTCTTCTTTTTTTCTTTTCCACGTTTTGTTCTTCTTTCTCATTTACTCAAAACCACTTTATTTTTATCTTTCCAATTTTACCATTCCACTTTTAGTGTAATGCCCATTAGCTCCTTTAGCCTATTAACTACCATATTATACATCTAACATTTCTATTCTAAATCCTAAATTCTACTTATGCTTACTAATTTAATGGACTAAAATTTAAAATTAATTAATTAATAATTAAAAAAGGGATCCAACAATTCTCCTTCCCTTAAAGAATTTTGTCCTCGAAATTTTTACCTGAGTCTACAATAAGGTGCAAATACTTCTCTTTCATAGATTCCAAAGGCTCCCATGTTGCCTCCTTTCTTGCATGGTCTTTCCATAAGATTTTAACCAGCTTCACTATCTTGTTTCTCAAGACCTTTTCCTTTGAATATAGAATCTCTACTGGTTGTTCTTCATAAGTCAAATCCTCCTTTAATTGAACCTCTGAAGGTTATACTATGTGTGAAGGATCTGAACGATATTTTCTCAACATTGATAAATGGAAGACGTTGTAAATTTTAGATAATTCTGGTGGCAAGGCTAACTTGTAGGCTAGAGGCCCAATCTTCTTAATAATCTCATAAAGACCTGTGTATCTTGGACTAAGCTTACCCTTTTTACTAAATCTTAAAACTCCTTTCTATAGAGAAACTCTAAGAAACACTTTATCTCCAAGTTCAAATTCCATCCCCTTTCTATACGTGTCTATATAGGTCTTCATCCTGTCTTAAGCTACCTTAAGTCTCTGCTTCACCAATTTAATCTTGTCAACTGTCACTTGTACCAACTTAGGTTCTAAAAGTCTTCTTTCACCTTCGTTATTCCAACAAATAGGAGTTCTGCACCTCTTACCATACAAGGGTTCATAAGGTTCCATTTGAATTCTCGAGTGGTAGAAATTATTATAAACAAACTCAATTAAAGGTAAATGATCATCCCATAAACCTTTGAAGTCTATAAGACAAGGTCTTAGCATTGTCTCCATTATTAGTTTTGTCCTCTCTGATTGACCATCAGTTTGTGGGTGGAAAGCTGTGCTAAAATGTAACTTGGTTCCAAAAGCCTCTTATAAACTTTCCCATAATTTGAAGGTAAACTTGGGATCTCTATCTGAGACTATAGAACTTGGAATCCCATGAAGTCTGATTATTTCATCTATGTATTTCTTGGCCAAAGCATTCAAAGAATCTATTTGTTTAATAGGTAGGAAATGTGCTGACTTAGTTAGCCTATCAACAATCACCCATATTGCATCATGCTTCCTACTAGTGTTTAGCAATCCCATCAAAAAAATCCATTGTAATCTTCTCCCATTTCCATTCAGGAATAGACAAAGGTTTAAGCTTGCCGGTAGGTGCTTGATGTTTTGTTTTAACTTGTTGGCGTACTAAGCATTTTCTAGTATATTTTGCATCATCTTTCTTCATTCCTCTTTACCAAAAGTGCTCTTTTAAATCTCTATACATTCTTGTACTCCCCTAGTGGTAATCTATCACCAAGTCATAATCTTGCAGTAGTTCTAACCACCTTCTTTCCCTTATATTTAACTCTTTTTGGCTCATCAAATATTTAAGACTCTTATGGTTTATAAATACCTTAGTGGTGACTCCATGTAGGTAATGTCTCTATATTTTCAATGAAAAAATTATGGCAGCTAGCTCCAAGTCACATGTAGGATAATTCATCTCCTAGGGTTTTAATTGCCTAGAAGCATAGGCGATCACTTTATCTCCTTGCATCAACACACACCCTAATCACTTCCTTGAGGCATCACTATACACTATATACCTATCACTACTAGAAGGCAA
Source organism: Erythroxylum plowmanianum (assembly GCA_025531925.1). Classification (NCBI taxonomy): domain Eukaryota; kingdom Viridiplantae; phylum Streptophyta; class Magnoliopsida; order Malpighiales; family Erythroxylaceae; genus Erythroxylum; species Erythroxylum plowmanianum. The sequence goes on along the minus strand of JANVCQ010475981.1, from coordinate 11,208 downwards.
GGTCAAAATTAGTGTAGTTGTGAACCAATTCTTTAATTCCTCAAAGCTCCTTTGAAATTCTTCTATCCATACAAACTTCTGATTCTTCCTCTTCAGTTTGTTAATTTGGGCCGCTATCATAGAAAAACCCTCTACAAATCTTCTCTAATAACCATCTAAACCCAAGAAACTCCTCACTTCTGCTATACTCTTAGGTGCTTCCCATTTAACTACAGCTTCTATTTTTCTTGGATCCATATGTACTCCTTGTTTTGAAATTACATGTCTAAGAAACATTACTTCCCTTTGCCAAAATTCACATTTATTGAATTTGGCATACAACTCTTTCTTCCTCGATGTCTCCAAAGAAATCCTTAAATGATCTTTATGCTCTTTGTCACTCTTGGAATAAACCAATATATCATCAATAAAGACTATAATAAATTAGTCTAAGAAAGGCTTGAAGACTCTATTCATTAAGTACATAAAGGCTACAGGGGCATTCGTTAATCCAAAGGGCATAACTAAGAACTCAAAATGCCCATATCGTGTTCTAAAACCAATCTTTGACACATCGAACTCCTTTATTCTCAACTGGTGGTAACCTGATCTCAAGTCTATCTTAGAGAAGACTTTTGTCCCTTGTAATTGATAAAACAAATCATCTATGTATGGGAGCAGATATCTATTCTTGATAGTGACATGATTAAGCTTCCCATAATCCACACACATTCTTAGTGATCCATCTTTCTTCTTCATAAAAAGAACTAGAGCTCCCCAAGGTGAAGAGCTAGGCCTAATATAACCTTACTCCAACAGCTATTCTAATTGCTCTATAAGCTCCTTCAATTCTGATGGAGACATTTTATAAGGTGGAGATGATATTGGTGCAGTGCCTAGAAGAAGCTCGATGGGAAACTTAATTTCTTTAGGTGGTGCTAGTCCTGATAATTCCTCTGGAAACACATCTAGAAATTCCATAGCAACAGGAATATCTTCTAACTTTCCTCCATCTACCTTCATGTCTACCATATATGCCAATAATACTTCATATCCTTTCCTCACCATTTTCTTTACTATTAGAGCTGAAATAATTCTAGGTGGGCTTGCTTTCCTATCCCCCATAAACACCACCTCTCTACCTCTATCCAATGCAAACTCTACTGTCTTTTATTTACAATCTAAATTGGCATTATACTTTTGTAACTTATCCATGCCCAAAATTACGTCTAATCTCCCCATCTTCAATGGCGTTAAATCCACCACTAATTTTCCCCCACCAATGTATGTTTCACAATTTCTATAAACTTGACTAATAATGATATATTGGCAAATTAGGGTACTAACCATCAAAGGACTATCTAATGGGCTCAAACTTCTACCATGCACAATTCTAATTGACGAAACAAATGAATAGGTAGACCCTGGATTAATTAAAACAATAACATCATCATTAAATAATTTAATCATACCATTCACAACCTCTAGAGTTGTTTCTACGTCCTCCCTTGCCATTGCAAACATCCTAGCTGGTGCTTGCCCCTGGGTCTTCCTAAAGGATTCAATTTCTTGGCCACCTCAGAACTTCCCACTTCAGTTGTATTTTTGAGTCCCACAGTCTCAACCCTTTTTGAAGCTTGCATGTGAGTTCGCTCTCGTCTTGTATACTACAAGCACTCGTTAGCCATGTGCCCTTTTTCTTATAGTTAAAACAAGCTCCACTTAGCCTATAACACTCCCCTTTATGGAATTTGCTGCAATGGTTGCATTTGGGAATGGATGGTTTATCCCCCTCTCCCCTTCTACTATCTCTAGCCATTGAGGCTTGATGAGAGATAGTTCTTATCTGTCTATACTTGCTTGTGCCACTTCTCCTACCCTCAAATTGCACGAGGAAAGTCCTAACACTCCTCTTTGACATAGGAGCACTACCTCTCCTCCTGAAATGTTCTCTCCCTTTTCTCTTTTTGTTCATTACACTCTTTATATTCTCTATATTCTTAACCCTCAACATCGCTTCGACCAGCTGTTGAAAGTCATATAAATTTTGTTCCACCACTTTTTCTCTAATGGCTAAATGTAATCATGTTTTAAACCTACAGCACTTAATAGCTTAGCTCATCATCATCTCAGCTACATATAGGGATAGTTGTGTAAATTTTCCCTCATATTTGCTCACTGTCATCTCCCTTTCAGTGATACTTAGAAATTCCCTTTGCTTCTACTGGATATATACCTCAGACAAATTTTTCTTTTTATAAGTAGCTCGGAAATCCTTCCATGTCCACACTAGTGGTTTCATCTGAATCCTTGAGTATACTTTCCCACCAATGCAGGGCAACTCCCTATAGTAAACTTGCAGTATATTTGACTTTTTCATCATCCTCACAATTCATTTGTTCCAATATCCTTTCTACCTTCCTTAACTATGTTTCAGCTTCTTATGGATCAGTTGTTCCATAAAAATCCAATGCCCCATACTTCTTAAGCTTATCAAATTGCTTTCCTTTCTTAGTTAGTGCGGGAGAAAAAGTTAGCAGCATCTGGCTTATGGCCGGGATAAAAGCCTGAGCAAAGATTTGGAATAGTCTAGGATCTAAGGGAGTAGGCACTTGCTCTTGCAGAAGAGGTGAATCATGCGTTTGTGATCGAGAGGGCCCACTACCATGCCCTACAAAAGCCTTAGCATCTCCTAGGGCTGTAGACTCATCAGTACCCTCCTTTTTTGAAGGAGGTTCAGGGGCAACAGATCCTTGCAAAACTCCTCATGTTCTTCTATAAGGTGGCATCTTACTCCTTCAATTTAAACACTAACAATTAGCTTACGTTTCATTACAATCTTATTTCCAACATGTATGCATCATATGCATGTCACTTAATGCAATAAATCAATTACACAATGCAACAATTACTCACACATCATAATAATTTATAACACTACGTATTATAAACCTAGGAATCCTTAAAAACCCTAAGCTCTGATACTAAACAATGTTGGGCCTGGGTTTCAATACTTATTCCAGAGCAATAAAACAAGACGGTCAGGCGAAGATTCTGTGAGAGGAAAGTTGGAAGCTTCAATTTATAAGTTAGTCGTGGCAAGGTAAGTGTTTCTCTGTGACAAAACTAGGGAATATTATTAATGATCTTTCAGTAAAAGTTTGCCACCACTAAATTCTAGCTTTGCTACGGTAAAGTTTCAAGATTTAGTCAATGAACCTTTCGGGAAAAATGCACGACGAAGTTAGGAGATCAAGCCAAAAATCACCTTTCGGGAAAGATTGGCTGTGGCTAAAGTCTAGCTTTGCTATGATGAAACCTTCGAATCCACAACCCAGATCCAACAAACTAACACAAATTTTGCACTTACAATTCCAACAACAATTAACATCTAAACAAAAGATAGATATGAACATATGCAAAAGAACTTTTTTAACTCTTATTGTCATTACTAAATCAAAAAGGAGTTTGAGCATAGCTTTAATTACATATCAACAGCCACATCATTACCTTGATGCAAAATATGAAATAAAAATGAATGCTCATGTTTAATATGCTTATAAAGCTACCCAAAAATAGTTGAACTAACCTAGTCACTAATTGTAGCTATCTTGAAGTTGCCAAAGCCTTACAAGGATTAATAACCTTCTTGTTTTACACCTGAGGAGTGAAAATGATGGGTTGAGCTACAAAGCTCAGTGGCTAATATATTTATATCTTGGTAATGAGCACAATCAAGCATATATATACATATATACATCTATATCTCATTTTTATCTAGCCATTTAATCATCAACAATTCTAACTCAGGATCTCATAGTTAAAGATGTTATCACATAAAACATATCATGTATATTTAACTATCAAAACATAACAATCAATTTCATATCATGCTCAATAAATCAAAATGAATGCACAAACATAATGGCTTGAGAGTCCCATGAATTAAAATGGAGAAACCGAAGTTTACACCATGAACTAAATGAGTTCGTTTCTTAGGACCTCATATTTCATAAGCGGCCAGTCGACAGAAGGTCTTAAGTCAACGTGCACGTGACGAACAGAATGGTATCGCTCTTTCCCAAACCCAGACAAATTTTTATGCCCAATTTATTCCATCACGTATTTATATCTTCGTATTTCTTATGCTTTTTTCTCTTTTGATTATACCAAATATCATAACATTTTTCAAAGCATAGCATAATAATAAATCATACTGCATTTTCCAACAATCACAACAATTCAAAATCAAACAATTAAGCATACTCACATAAGTAAGGAAATTTTCCCATCTCCACAATAACTATAAACATATTACCCACCTAAATTGCTTAAAATTCCAAGTTCAAGTTTACCTTTCCTCTTACTCATGCATGGGATTTTCTTGATTTCCTTTAAACAAACCAAATTTCATTTAAACCAATGTTCAAATAGAAAAATCCACAAGCTTCAATAATCAAAATTATAAATTTGAGTTTAGACCTAACCTGCCCATAGTTTATTTAGGCTAGAAAAACTAAGAACTAGTCTCAAGTCCATGGAAATCAAAATGGGTTTCTTGGTTCTCTTTTCTCTTCATTTCTTTAATTTCTTTTCTACCAAAGCAAGAAGAAAAGATGATGGAGATTACCTAAAACAAGTTGATTCCTCTTTCTTCTTCTTCTTTCTTTCTTTTCCATGTTTTCTTCTTCTTTCCTAGCTTCTCCCACGATTTCTTCTGCTTCTTTCTTTCTTCTCCATGGTTTCTTCTACTTTCTCATTTAATCAAGACCACTTTGTTTTTATCTTTCCAATTTTACTCTTCTACTTTTAATGTAATGCCCATTAGCTCCTTTAGTCTATTAACTACCATATTATACTTCTAACATTTCTATTCTAAATTCTAATTTCTATTTATGCTTGCTAATTTAATAGACTAAACTCTAAAATAAATAAACAAATTAAAAAATAATTAAAAAATGGTGTCCAATAGAATCGATCTCTTAAGGCTCAGTTACAATGTAATGAAAAGAAGTTAGATTGTACTAGATAAAAATTACAATGTTATGATCAAAATCTAGATCGTACTAAAAGAGAGTTGACTAAGCTAAAAAAGATGGTCTAACAAATACTTAGGTCACAATATGTCAGTAATAGTAATGATGAGGATTCTTAGATTGTCGATAATTTTTTTTTCTAGAGGTGAATACTAAACTTTGTTTAAAAGAAGGTCACAAATTAGAAGATCCGACAATGTATCAACAACTTGTGGGAAGCTTGATTTATCTTATAATAATATGACCTATCATAGCATTTGCTATTGGAGTGGCTAGTCGATTCATAAAAAATCCAAGAAAACCTCACTTAGATTTCATCCGATGTATACTCAGGTATATGAAAGGAACTCTTAACCTAGGACTACTACATAAAAAGGTAAGCATATATAAGGTAGTGGGATACTATGATGCCGACTATGCTGGAGACCTTGATACTCGAAGATTAACCACTGGATATGTGTTCAAACTTAAATATGGAGCAATCTCCTAATGTAGCAAAAGACAACCAACAGTCTCTTTATCAACTACTGAGGCTAAGTACCATGAAGCAACAATGGCATCACAAGAAGGTGAATGGATAAAATAGCTAATGGTGGATCTCCATCAATTAATGGACTATCCAGTGGAGCTACATTATGATAATCAATCAACAATACATTTGGCTAAAAATCTGGTGTTTCATACAAAAACCAAGCACGTAGAGGTACATTATCACTTTGTTTGAGAAAAAGTACTATAAGGGCAAATTGAGATGAAATATGAAAAGATAGAATGCCAGGATATAGACTTATTTACCAAAGGAATCAACAAAACAAAATTTGAAGAATTAAAAAGGAAACTTAGTATGACTTCAAAAATAAGAGAGTAGTCAGTGAGGGGGATTGTTAAGAAGTCACCAACATCTCTTTTAATCTCTCTAAAGTCTTCATATTGTCCTATATAAATAAATAAGATTTTATTGTACAACTCTTCCATAATATTCTAAAATAATATCTAGAATATCATATAAATCCTTAAAGTCAGTTGTTGAGGTGTCTAAAAAAGGAGCATGAGTGTGTGTGAATAATGTGTGAGTGTGTGAGTAGTATTAATGAGTGAAAGTGAGGAATGCAAAGTGAGGTGTATGCCATGAGTGAGTGGAGAGTTTGTATCATTGTATCAATATATTGTATTTTGAGTTTCTTTTCAATTGAGTCCTCCACACATTCTAACAAAATCAACAATCTCCTTTCTAATGTTGGCAACTCTTGATACTAGAAAAAAAATTTTCAAGAATGATCTTTTCATCTTTTACCAAGTGGTGACACTTCTTGTAGGTAAATAATAGAGTCAATCTTATGCATCATCCCTTAATAAAAACAAAAAAGATCTCATTTTTATTTTCCCCTTGTTAGCTCCATTTAGTTTCATACCCTATACACTACGTGAAATTCCTTTAAGTGTTTTTTAGGGTCTTCTAAGCATTTAAATCCTTTATAATCTTATTTTAATATGTTCAAATGCTTTGTTTTTTGTTTAGTTTCATAGTTAAGGGATTGGAGATGCTATTTGATTGGAAAAGACTGCCAAAAAGCTAAAGAAAGCAATAACAGTTAGTAAATAGTGTGACGCTACAATTTATGAAACAACAAAATACTTGTCGAGCAATCGAATGCTATAAAAACTCATTAAACTATATTTGAACCAACAACTTCACCACATAATATTTCCTAATTTCAATTTAAATGTTACATTTAAATTAATATCTACTTTAAATCATTTTTTACAAACCATTGTAGTACTACAATTGAGGATCCATACAAGCATCTTCAAGAGTCTCATGTTGTATATACAGGAATGAAGCCTAATAATGTTATTGAAGATCAAATGAAACGACAATGCCTAAGATCGGTTATAATTACTTGCCACCAATAAGTATCACCATATGGAAAGAAATGAAGAGCCAATTCTTTGAAAAAATTTCCAACTTTAAGGTTTGTGAGCATTCAAAAGGAGATTTGTAGTATTCTGTAACACACTAGAGTCTTTATATGATTACTTGGAACCTTTTAGAAAGTTGTATGCTAGTTGACTGCACCACCAAATTAGTAAATGACTCCTAAATTCATTATTTTTACAAAAGACTTCTACCTATTGAAAGGAGTATTATCAATGTCATTAGTGAATGAGCACTTGTTAAGAAAACAACATAAACAACTCGCACATGGAACGTTAATATGACATTAATTCCCAAACATCTAGTGATAGGACAAACTATTGAACTTGATGAGTTAATTAGAAAAATGTTTCGTCTCTTAAAAAACATATAAATAATCTTATTGCAATTGTTTGTTAATTGTTTATAAGAAGCTTCCAAGGATTGTGAAATGTGATTCACAATTGGATACCCAACTGATATATGCCCAAAATTAAATGAAGATTTAATAGAACAAGAAAAATGTAATATTTGGTTTTTGGGGATAACCTCAATTTTAATACAATACATTTTTAAACTTATATAACCCCAGTTTAAAAGACTATACCAACTTTTAATATAGTACCAACAAATTAACCACCAGTTAATTTTCAATAATACTAACAATCCCATCCTCTGAGGCAGCCACAATAAGCTTAAAAATCCAATTAATGTATGCCTCCTTAAGATATTGTTAAAACATTAGTTACTAATACTATTAAATTTCCACAAGAGGTGAAAATCAATAATCAAAATTTGGAAAATGAAATGGGTCAATTAGCCACTACAGGTAGTCACTTAGAATCTCAAAGTTTGAAAAAATTTCCATCACAAACTATAATAAATCATAAACAGAGTTCTAATGCTATTACATTGCAATACAGAAAACAAGTTGGGCAACCCATAATAGTCCCAACTTCATCAAACTCACACACGAAAGGCAATGTATGCGTTAAAGTAAAAGAAAGCATGCCCACACCTAAAGGTGAGTCACATGCTACATTGAATGATAACTGAAAATTGGAATGAGATGTTGATTTATATGAGATATTCCAGACCTAGGAGGTAAATATTCCTCTTTTTGATGTAATTAAATAGGTTCCAAGATATTCTAAATTCTTAAAAAGAGCTATTCACTGTAAAATGAAGATAGAAATTAAAAAGGATTAAAAAAGTAAGGCTAGGAGGAAATGTATTTTCTAATGTTCAGAAAACCCTCCCAAAAACGTGTAAGGATCTAGTATCGTTTCCATACCATGCACTATTGGTTGTCTAAACTAGAAAAGATCGTGCTAGATATAGGGGCATCTATTAAAATCATGCCTTATTATATTTATTTATCACTTAATTTAGGACCATTAGAAAGTACGAGGGTGGTTGTTCAATTATTAGATAGGTCTAGAGTATATCCCAAGTGGATCATGGAGGATGTTGTTGTGCGTGTTAATGACAAAGTAATGTTTTGCTTTAACTTCTATGTCTTGGATATGGCAAATAATGACCAAACAACACCAATTTTGTTAGGAAGATCAATTTTTAACACCAATTTTGTTAGGAAGATCAATTTTAAAAATGGTTAAAACAAAATTTCATGTCAAACAAAGGTACTTTGACTTTGGAATTTAGTAAGGATACTATTTAGTTTAACATATATGATATAATGAAGTATCCTTATGACAATTTTTCTATCATTCCAATTTATGTTTTAAATTCTTTAACGCAAAAATGGTTTCAAACTATGATGGAAAGTCTTTTTAGTGATGAAAATACTAATATTTCCCTTAATTTTTATTTACAGGAGTGTATGGTAACCTTGAACAATTTTAGAGGAGTGAAACAAATGTCGATCGTATGATACTTGGAGTTAGGCATGCCCATGTTTAGTGACTAGCTCGTCCCTTCGGTTGTGTAAGCTCCAAATTAAAGTTAAAGCCATTATAAGAACTTTTTAAATAGTATTCCTCAGAGAGGGAGACCTTTTTTCAGTGATAATCTCCAGCAAATTGACCCTTACACAAGAAGAGTTATTATTGGATGGTTTGAGAAACTTCAAAATGACCATTATATGGATAGTAATGGATATTAAAAGTATCAACCTTTCTACTTATATACACAAGCTTTTCTTAAAAGATGGAGCTAAACCTACAAGGTAACCTCAACAAAGATTAAACCACCAATGATCTAGTGAAGAAAGAAATTTTAAAGCTACCCTAAGCCAAGATAATCTATCCAATTTTGATAATAAGTGTGTTAACCCATCATTAATAGTTCTAAAGAAGATTAGGATTACAATGTCACCAATTAAGTTAGGGACTTAGTTCCTACTAGAGTCCAAAATGGATGGCGAGTTTATATCAATTACAGAATAGTAAATTCTATAACTCTAAAAGATTATTTCCCTCTCCTAATTATTAATCAAATGTTATACAAATTAGCTATCAAATAGTTTACTGTTTTCTTGATAGTGTTTTAGGACACTTTATATTGCAATTGCTCTGAAAGATTAGGAGAAAACAACTTAAACTTTCCTTTGGTATCTTTTGCATATAGGCGAAAGCCTTTCGACACTTATAATGCGCCAACTACTTTATAACGGTGTAGGGTAAGCATACTTTTAGATTATGTATTGTAAATTACTAAAGTTTCTATAGATAATTTTTTATTCATAAAGATTATTTTGATGAGTGTTTGCGTAATTTAAGATTTATTTTTCAAAAATCTCTTTCTTAGTTTCAAAAAATGTCATTTTGTTGTATAACAAGGTATAATCTTGGGGCATATTTTATCTTTTAGGGGAATTGAAGTAGATAAGGACAAAATTGATATTATTTAGTCTTTGTCTTACTAAGCCAGTGCGTGACAAGTTCTCTCATTTCTTGGTTATGAAAGTTTCTATTGAAGGCTCATCAAGGATTCTTCAAAAATAGCACCTCCTTTGTGCAAGTCACTCTAGAAAGATTATATTTTAATTCAAAGATTGTTACAAACAAACCTTCGATAACCTAAAAAAATTCCTAGTTTTATCCCCTATTATTTAACTATAAAAGTGGAAATATTTGTTTGAAATGATGTAGGAGATAAGTGACAAAGTTGTAGGATATGTTTTGGGACAACAATTGGGAAAAGTACCTCATATCATTTAGTATGAATCTATAGCCTTAAATGATGAGATATGCACCCATCCTATGCTCATAAAAAATTAAGTCCCCACTTCTAATAGTTTTATACTATTTTAGGACGTAAAGTCTATAACTAAACTTCTCATCATCATATCCAACAAACACACAATGAGTAGTCTTTAAATCTAGTTTTGATATCTGCTTTTTGGCCACGTACTTGAAATCCTTACATCCAAACACCTCTATATATGAGTACATTCGATTTTTCCTTTCGTTATTAGGAATGCCAAGCTCAAAGGGAATTGAAGAAGTTCTATTAATCATTTATAATGTGATTTTGATTGCCTCACCCCAATGAAACTATAGTAAGTTCAACATTTTAAGTATTCATAAAACTTTCTTTGTAATGCTTATATTCATCCTCTCGACAACTCCATTATGCTATGGCACACCAAGTTTTGTCTTCTTATTTCTTATGTAATGCCTTAAACAATACTCTTCAAACTCATTAGATGTGTACTCACCTTCATTGTCAGTTCGAAAAACACTACAACTTCCTCTCTGTCTCCCTTTCCACTATTGCAAGAAATCTTCTAAATGTCACTAGCACGTAGTTTTTTGTTTTCAAAATAAAGTTCAGATATTATGTGTGGCATTATGAATAAATGTAACTGATTATTTTTTACCACCCAAGGAAAGGGTTGAGTGAAAATGCAGTCTTCCTCTTTATATACATTTCATGGAATAACATTCGATGTTATTTTTTTGCTATACAATGTTCATAAGGGTTGAGTGAAAATGTTGTCTTCACAGGGATAAATGATTTTCTAGCTAGCAACTTGATTGCATTCTTGCTAGCATGTCCTAATCTCTGGTGCCATAAATCCATTGAAATATTTTCATTAACAATATGTAATTCTCCTACACGTACCTTGTTGGACCCCGTCTCCGAGACCCAACATTCGAAAGCATGAAAGCATGCTTTGATACCAAACAATGTTGGACCCCGTCTCCGAGGCCCAACATTCAGGATCACACAAGTTTACATAAGCATAGAAGACCCATAACCGACAACACACTGGCCATAAAAGGAGGAAAAACTTGCATTAGAAAACTTGGA
>JANVCQ010475558.1:0-18219 GCA_025531925.1 Erythroxylum plowmanianum | reverse complement strand
TTTCTTTATACATGAATAATCATGAACAACTTCTCATTTAATAGTCCTCACTTCCAAGAAAGGTTCAGGGCCCAACAGGCTGTTCGAAAACAAGGACAATAGCCAGAACTCAACTTCGAAACAGAATTCAAAACTCTTAGAGGCAGAATCAGATTTCGATTCCTTCATGAAATTTTTAGAACTATGTCTCTAGTTTAATATACAATTTAAATTATGCAATTTATAGGTCTACATTGCAAGATATGCCTAATTTCATAAATCTATTCAATAGAACCTATCCATTCAATGAGGTACACAACCCAAACTAGTAACTTCGGTCTTATTATGCAAGAGCAACACAAAAATACATCCAATTTAACCAAAAAGATCCCATTTACTTATGAAATAATTATTTTATCAATTCCCCTCACATCACATTCATAAATATAAAAAACATATAAAAAATATCCATACATATTTCATGTCTAAGTTTGTATGTCCATGCCAAAGCGAGTAAATTATCCATTTACTCTTGTCTTTTACATTAAGTACCATTATATCTCTTACTATACTTAGATGTACTTAATTCACTTTTTATTACACCTTGTACATGCTATAATACTTCTAGGGTATATGTTGGGGCGTTACAAAAATAACCTTATTCATGATTCTTGGTGGTTTAATACAAGCCTCTTTTTCTTTCTAAGAATAATATAAGCTATACCATCTAACTTTAGCTCTAGTTGAATTGAGGTCCTTATTTGTCCATAGAAAATTCCTTATGAGTATTTCTAAAGTTTCAATAATACTAGAAGGGATAATTAATAAAAATACATATGATTAAGAACTATATTAATAATTTACATTCTCCTAGAGAAGGATAAAGCTTTATTACACTACCCTCCTAACTTCTCTCAAAGAAATTATATTAGAGGTGTGTAGTACTTATAAGATTGTTACCTTATGTTGATAATATTTAAAGATGAAAAACATGCTTTTCTTTAAGTTAATGGGATGACTAGACAACTACTTGAAGTCATACAAAGTTTCCTATAACACCTTAATTGATTAAAAAAAGGTGGACCTCATACAAAAAGGATAGATTGGTGGCAAAAAGCTTCTCACATCTAAAATAAAAACTTGAAACTTATTTCATAAATCATTTTAGCATCAATTTCAAATTCCTTAAGAAACCTATTTTGCAAGAACAAATTTTATTACCATTATTAGTATGATAATTCTTAAAGAGCTCTTAAGGTAAAAAAGTATTGTCACCAATTAATATTCCTTAAGGAAAGCACCTTAACAAGGGTTTATAATGGAATTTTAAGATATGTTTGAGCCTTGTAACAAGGATAAATAACCTTATAAACTACGTTACAATATGATATTATTTTATAATTAATTAAGGAGGAGGGAATAGGGCTTTTAGGGTTAAGGCAAGTGTGCCTACTGAGAAGATTCTCATTGTCAAATAATTCTTGAAAAATTGAGATGATTGACTAGACTATGAGGGACCAAGTTTTTTTAAAAAAAAGTTGGAAATAAAACTAGTAGGTCCTGGTGATTTGTCTGGTCCTTAACTAAAGAGAGCTTATTTTATGTCCAAATTATAGAATGAACTTTATAAGGAAATAAAAGGATCCTAATTGAAACTAATAGGAATAAAAGTCTTCATATCCAGAGAGGAGGGATGTTGGAGGTTCCATTCCAAAATGCTTTTTAAGATGGTTCAAAGCCACCAGCTTGAGGTCCTCTTCGTTAGTAGCTAAAAAACCATTATAGATTACAAGTAATAATATTTCTATTTCTTTTTTCTTAGATAGTATTATGATAAAACTTAGTGTTCCTATCATAGAGAAAGGAATTTAGACACAGCTTGATACACAACCATGTATCAAATTGTATAAGTCAATTAAATGTGAAACTCGTGAAGATACATGGTCTAAAAATGTTCTTTTGAATGTATACACAGTCATATAGGTATATACACAACCATGTATCTCCCAGGTTTTTCAAAATTGTTGTTCTTATTGTAATTTCTTATCCAATGCTCACTCTAATTCGTCTCCTTCTTGTTCCACAATGATAAAGTTTGAATATCAAAAGGATGGCTCAAAGAATGTTCTTTTAACTCTCTTTGATGAGTTTCTTAAATATTTCATAGCATTAATCACAAAATGTCATAAGTAAATGTATAATCAAATAAGCACATATCATCCTCACCTTTAGGCAAAACATTATCCTCAATTTGAGAAAACAAATAACACATATATAAAAATGACATAACATAACATTAAAAAAGGTAAGAGTATGAAATTAGTTAAGGTGATCGATGAGGTGACGGTGTGGGCAATGAAATTTGGAGACCTTGTAAGCTGAAATATAATAAAATAGAAAATAACAAAATCCTATTTCTTAGGTTTCCTCCTAAATGACGTTTAGTTAATGTCATTAGCTTGAGTTGCTCTTCCTTCATTGCTCAACTTGGGTCTATTATGAGTGGCTTGCATTTCAATTTAGTAGCCTATAAATAAGCTACATATTGCAAGATAATAATAAGGAAATAATTAATCAAATTAAGAAAACCTAGTAAGTTCAGTAATGTCCTTTTTGGTAACAAACTATCAACAAAATAGGGAATCATGAAACTCCTTAAATCTTTGGTTGAATCTAGTATTTTTTCCTCTAAGAAGGTGAATTGCTCCTGTTCTTCTTTAATCACTCTCGCTTCCTCTTCTTCTTCAACTTCTTGAACAAAGACTTCCTTATATTCTTTAAAGTCAATCTTTGTTGTCATATGTTCTTCTTCCTTTATTGTTTTTTCTTTTTGCACAGACACTTTCTTATATGCTTCAAGCTCTATATTCATCATCATCTGTTCTTCTTCCTCTCGCTCTTTTAAAGATTCAACTGCATCAATTCTCATGAATGGGTTTCCCTCTATCGGATTCTTTGGTATCTTATTCATTTTGAATTTCACTTATTCATCACCAATTCAAAGGATGAGGTTATCTTCATGGATTTCTACCAAAGCTCCTCCAGTGTTCAAAAATGGTATGCCAAGAATTAGCAAAAAATTTTGATCCTCTTCAAAGTTAGCATTACGAAATTAATAAGAATGATAAACTTGTCCATTTTTCCAGATATTTCCTCCACCACACCAAATAGTTTCTGTATCGATACTGAATAAGTATAGAGGTTGGATTCACATCACCTAGTCACAATTTCCTTAAAATCAACAAAGGAATAAGATTAATATCCTCACTTAAGTCACATAAACGTTTCAAAATCTGTAAATTAACAGTTACACAGGGTATCATAAAACTTCCTAGATATTTTAAATGTGAGGGCATATGGTTAGTAAGTAAGAAGTTGTAATTTTCTATCATAACTACAGTTTGATTGTCATCCCAAGTCTACTTGCTTGATAATATGTCTTTGATAAACTTTGTGTATCAAAATGAAGTAGATAGCAGTCAACTTTCCAAGATCCAAAAGGAATTATTGTTGCAAATTCAGTGAGAGCATTGCAGGCAATGATTGACTTCCTCACTAAGTAATTGAAAGCCTAACAACTACCTCGTTCTCTCTATTTAAAGCAATTCAACAAGGATGCAATCTGTTCAAATGAGATAGCCATATGACATCTGATTGCTTCCTAGAGGAAAACAACAACGTGTAATAATTTAAGTTCATAGGAGCACAAGTTGGTCAGGGAGGTAATGATCCTTATTAAAACACATACAATACTAGGTGGTAGAACTACCTAATTTTCTTTTGGTCTAATAATGTAAGGACTTAAATGGGCATCAAGGCCCATCAGGATTTTATCAAGTTGAGTCCAGTTCATGGGATTCAAAATTGGACAAGATCATAAGCATGGATGAAGCCCAGAAGAGGTTAGAAGGGAAGGTCGAAGTAGTAACCACACCTCCTCTATTCACAATCTGGAAGTTCAAATGGGCATTGACTAATTCACCATCTATAAGAAGTGTGGGAAGCCTCTCAAGCAATACTGAATCAAATCTAAGGGAGAAAGTTAATGATAAGCATTGAACCCTAGCCTTACGAAGTCCATAAGGGTCCTTTGCCTTTTTTAATGTATTTCCTCCACCATCATTTTTTTAATCTCTTCTTGGAGTTAAACTCTTCAAATTCCTAGTTCTTGCCTTGTGATGTCTAAATTGATGTATCCTCTACTTTACGTCCAACTTTCTTCTCTTTTTAAGTTTCTCGTATTTCTTGAGATTAGGTACGACAATCACACAATCAAATTGACCTAATGCTAAAATTCCTTGACAATAATGCCAAAAACTTATTAAGTTTTATATATAATAAAACTCTCAATATCTATAGGTATACAGGTTGCAACTTATAGTATCGAAACGTATTGATCCCATGAGGATCTAGCTAAAATGAATCAAACCTAACTTGGTTAAGGTAATAAAATATGATATGAGTGAAAAATAAAAACAAAATTAAAGCAACTAAATAAAATCAAGCAAATAACAAATAATAAGTGAGCTGCCAAATTAATGTAAGGTTGATCAATGATGAATTCTTAGGATTTATTCTTTCATTATTTACCTTCCTTAACTATTATTGAACCAATTATGTATCGAAGATTTACAGGATTGATTACTCTCTCTCAAGACCTAATCAATTACCCCTAATTGAATATGAAAATTCTATATTTTGCAACCTCTCGATTTATAAAACTTTCATAACATTTTTAACTAGATATGACGTTATTTATTAGATAATCAAGTTCCCACACATGATCTCTCTTCAAATGATAGTCGATTTGATAATTGTGTGACTTATTAAACCACTAACTCTCATAGCTCAATTTAACTAAATTACTTTTGACTCACTCTCTCGATTTATTGTGAAAGTATGAAATTCAAAATTATCACAACTCTAGAATTTTGCATAGAATCAATAATAATCAAGTTCCTAAAATAACTTCGAAATAAACCCTGAGCTAGAAATTAAAACATCATAAACATAATAGGCATTTGGAAATTCAGTTTACATATCAAGTATTATGAAAATAACAAAGGAGAAAGAAAAAAAAAACTCTACTCAGAGCTTGATCTGGAAAATAGGAAATCTGGATGTCTTTCTTAATCTTCCTTGTTTAATCCACTTTTGCAAGATAGTAGCTACTTTTTTGTGTCTTTCATGTTCTTAAATATTATTTTAGGTCCTAGGGTTGTTTCTAGGGTTTCTCCACTTAATTTAGTTCCAAAAATAGCCCAAAACTTTAAAAGATTGAAGATACTCACATACTAGAAAATATGAAATTCGTTGAAATTATTGTCTAGCAGATGCACAATCTTATGCATGGCCAGCATAAAACTGTGCATCACCAAAATTATTGAAAAATGTGAATTTACATAGAAGATACATGGACGAGATGATGCATGGCCATGCATCGCTTCTATGCTTTGAATCTTCTTTTTGTGTCGTGTTTTCATTCAAATTCTTCTCTTTTCTTCAATTTCCTATTTCCAAGTACTCACAAACACATCAAACACCTCATGAAATATAAAATTAGATCTAATTCTTGTTGTACACTAAACAAACATTTAGTGCACCTTTAAGATTCTTTTAGTTGGAATTCTCATAACCTCTTCATCAACCTGAATCTATAATCAACAATTTCCTTCCACTTGTTTTTCTAAAAAAGGGCTCATTAGCTTGCAAATATACCAAATATTGTAGTATAATAAGGATATATGTCATCAAATTAGTAATACTAAGTAAATACACTAATTTCCTTTCTATTAACAAACTAATATTATAACAAGGAATGGTAAAATTTTATAGATCTTCAATAAACTATTATAGTTTATTTTGTAGGAAATAGGAGCATTTCATACTTAAGATGACTTCTACTAATTCCTTGATAGCCTCCTTCTTTAAATCCTCCTTTTTCCTCTTTTTCCTTCTCCTCTTCCTTCTCTTCTTGAATAGTGCCTTCATCCTTCTCTTCAACCTCTAGCTCTTTTCTACTAAGATATCGCATTTACTTGCTCCATCAAAATTGGCTTTAGTGTAGTCAGATAAAACACCTTACTACATGTAAAAAACAAGTTGAACAAGTTGTCTAATCAAAAGTTCTATGGTGTGGATAGAGGAAAGAATCCCTTTAATGCTTTGAATGCTAGCCTTAAATGTAGTAATGGATTCTATAATGAGCTTTTTGAGTCTTTGATCCTCCTCTTACTATTGCTTTTGCAAAAATTTGGATGAAGTTTGATCGTTATTTATAAAGTTAGGATAGATATTCTACCCCGGATTATAAGTATTACTATAAGGAATTTTTTAGGCTAGTTCCCCATAAAATTTAGTTGCTCATACATTTTTCATTTATAGTCTAACACCTAACATTCATGATTTAAGTGGCCACTGCCACCATAAATATCATAATGCATAACTAATACTGGCTGAGCTTCTAAATACATATTACTATGCCCTTTTTTCAAATCTTCCATACTTTAATCCCCTATGGATTAATATCCTCTCCATCCTTACATTACATTTATTATTATAGAAACAAATATATAAATCCTAAAAATAAGCAACAACTATAATATTAAAAATGTATAAATAAATAAATAAACACTAAACGAAAAAATATGCCTAATTTAGTGAAAATAAAAGAACACTAATAATAGGAAAATTGACTAGATCAATAAGAAAATGCTTTCCTAATATTACAGTCTTTGGTAATGATGCCAAAAACTTGATGAATTTTAACCATAAGTGTATGACATAGCTGTAGCTAGCACCGGTGAATACAGGTCGATCCCATAAGGACTATCATTACTAATACTAACCATTTTTCTATTTTCTAATCCAACCAAATGAGTGATTAAATTGGAAAATGAAGATAAACTAATACAAACAATAAAAAAGAGTTAATAATCTAAGGTAATGGATAAGGATACCAATAAATAGAAAGATACGAATTAGACATAGATCCTTATGGAACTTTACCATGCTTGAATTATCTTGATTTAATGATTAATCCTAGTTAATTATATCGGTTAGAATTCCTAAGTTGCAATTGTATTCTATATCAAGATATATAGTCTCCATCCTTAAGTTTATTGATTGAGATCTTTTTCTAATAAAAAATCCTAAGAATGCATTAACTCACTCTCAGAAAGAACTTGTGGTTCTTTACTGACACTTAATCATCTTTATCCACGTTATCATATAAATATAGATTTCATCTTTTAAATATCAATGCATGAATTAGATAATTAAATATTTCACTTTTGCTCCTTATAATTATAAGAACATGAATAAATCTCAAGAAAACTAAAAACCTTTCATTAAACCAAAGAACAAATTAAAACAAACTTATAAGATTTATCATATCTCAATCTATATCCTAATTTAGTTCATCATATAGAAAATAATGCCCACAAAGAACAATAAACAAATAAGACATATGAATGAACTCACGGTTCTTAAATGTTTGATCCTTCTTGATGAGATTGCTTCTCCTTGATGTGTTCTTTAATAATTCTTAGCATTAAAACTGATTTCTAGTCCTCTCAAATATCTCTCTCCTTTTCTCCTCTCTTTTCCTCCTTGTATTTACAAAACATGAGATTTATATTAAACATAGGCTAAATATAGGTTTGTGTTAGTTTGTTATTGCTTTTCAAATCTCTCGGTTTCTTTACAAAAATTACCACCGATATAAGCCTAATACAACCTCGTATTTGTTTCATGTTGCTTTAGCTAAAAATAAGAAGAGATAAAATGAAACAACATTAAACAAAGGTTGAATACAACCCTTTTTTAGTCCTCTACTCCAAAACATAGCCCCCTGTTTGTCCCTTTTTGGTCCCCTGTTTTTATTTTCTCCTCTAGAATCATCCTAAAATTATTTTAAAATAACTCAAACTTACACGAATTCATTCATTCTTCAATGGTGCTAAAAAAGTGCCTATAATAAAATTATAACCAAATTTAGTTTTGAATCTTATGTAAGTTACCAAAAGCATAAGATAAATGTTTTATAATCATGCTAAAATTATAGTATAGATAGCATTTATTAGACTTTTGAGACATCCAAGAGATTTACCAAGGATATGACCAGGTTAAGACTAGGGACAATGTCAAGCCAAGGATGAATAGTAAAATCTAGCATAACTTAAGAAAAGGAGGGCAAAGGGGTAAATCAAGAATCAGTAAATTTACACTTGGAGGAGGAGCAAAATTAGGCAAAGGCATAATTGTGTTAGGGGATAGAGTAGCTGGAGAGGAAGAAGTAAGACTTAAGTCAGAGTAAGGAGTTGCTATTTATCATTTTTGGTAAAAAAAAAAAGAGACAAAGGGTGGTTAAAAAACAAAGGCTAGGGAAAAGAGTTTTACACCTTTGAAATTTTAATTATTTAAAAATAAATAAAAAACTTTATTACCTCCTCTAGCGATCAAGTTAATGGAAATTAAAGAGAGAAAAAGTAATATCTTAAAGAGATAAATGGGTGTTTAAGAAGTAACCTTAGGTTTCTAAAAGGCTATGACTAGTGTGAGAAAGACTAACTTCTTTCTAAACCTCTAAAAGTATGGCAATAATCCCATTATGGTTATGTTCCTTAACTTCCTAGTCCTTTCTACTTACTCCCTCCCTCTTACTTGCCCACCATTTCCCTACCTTCATCAACTCCTACCATTCTTGGCTTCTCCTTACTCTTATTATTTTCCTAATGTTATTATATGTTTCAAGGCAAGGGAATTTTAGTCTTTTCTTACATTTATCCCACTTTATTGCTTTTGCCTTATCTGTTTACCATTTTTGGAATAGTAATTTGAACTATTTTTCCTTTGCTCTTCTGGTTCTTTCCTTTTTCATCTCTATATCTTCTGAACCTTTAGACTTTGGGTAGGCTAATTTCTTGTGAGGACACTTCTTTGCTCTGCCTTCTTAACCCCTCTTACTCATTCTAAACAAGTTTCTTACAGAAATAATTCTCTCCTTTCTCCTCCCATCCTTTGTAATTCACATGCCTTACCCAAAGGAATCCTTTTCTCTTTTGATGTTATAGCCTTTGGCTCTATATTAGCCGTTAACTCTTCATATAGCTTCTCTGAGAAAAACTAATGTAAAATGGTAGGTAACTTATCTCCATCTCTGAAGCTAGGTTACTTCCCTCCCTTTTACAAAAAAGGAAAATTATTGTTCAACCACTATGTAATTCCAACATCGTTAGTTTCTTCTTTAAGAAAAGACTTGCATTTAAAGTCATGTCAATATGGGCCAATTCACGCTGGACGAAAATAAGATTGGTCGAAACACTCATTAATCTTAGAGACTTTTTATTTTAAAATTTATTTTAATAAAAGAGGAAAATAAGGTGATTGAATTTAGTCTTTAGCATATAAAGGACAAGTCAACTTTCTTACATAGATGATCTCCTAAAGTGAAGGTAGATCCAAATGAAGCTTAAACATATTTTAGTATAGATTAATATTCACAATGCTCTTAAATCTATTACTGAATTAAGTTATCTAAAAAGTTATATAGGCCAACCTCTCTATATGGATGAGCACACTACTTCTTTAAAGAGAATAAGGTTTTCTAGGATTTGTATTTAATTAGAAATCTCATAAGAATTACCTGATGTTATTCCTTTAATATACCTTAATAAGTAAGAGGAATTAGTTAAAGACATGGGATAGGTCGCCTATCATTCGAAAGCATGTTCCTACTGACCTGGTGAAAGACTAGAAAAATATTCTAGAAAGGGGACTATAATGAATTAATGGGATTTGAAACCTAGAGCTCTAACCTTAATTGTGGCACTTATGTAAAAGAGCTAACTCCTCCTGATAACTCTGATGATGCAACAATAGATATTAAACCTCCCAATTGTTTAGTCAATAAGGAGAACCAGCTTATCTCATCTGTTGATATCTCTAATAAACCTCAGATTGCTAATCATTTAGATACTTAAATAGTTGATGACACTAAATTGGCACATTTGATAAAGGAAACTATCTCTTAGTAAAGGAAACTATCTCTACCTAGATATATATAACCTCTCTCTAATCAACTCCATTTACAAGCTCTCTTGTTACTACTCCTGCTAATAATGAGTCAGTTTGAATTGCTTATAATATCGACAAGTGCTCTTGCTAGAAGTAGATCTGGTACAAAGACTAAGAGAAAAGGTTCTAAGGGTGATTCCTCTTCCCCCAACCCTCCTTTTTGACTATATTGTCTTAGAATGTGTGTATGTAGGGGGGAAAGGGGGCAATAACCCCCAAAAGCAATAGGTTGTTACATATTATATTTTCTCTATTAAACTAATGATTTTTGGAATTTCAAAAATAAGCTTAAGGAATCCTCTTACAATAAGGTTTGATTTATTAAAAAATACTACTAAATCATCTCTAATCACCATTTTCGTTAAAAGGGAATTATTATTATTATTCTTGATCTAGATAGAATTGAAGTCCTTGATTCTTTTATTAATGAACAAACTATTCATTTGATCATTAAACTCAGATGGAATAAATGCAAACTTGGTGTTTCTTTTATTTATGCTTCTAATTTTGGGTTTCAAAAGATCTTCTTTTTGGAGTTATCTTATCATAAGAAGTTGTAACATGTTTATTCCTTAATTATTGCTTGGTGGCCTCAATTGTATCCTCTTCTCCTTTAAAGCATAAGGTGATAATTGCATCAAACTCCCTAAAAATGAACTCAGAACTTGTTTAATTAATATTAGTGTAATTGATCTAGTTTATAGGGGGAATAGTTGACATGGATCGACAAACAACAAGGAAAGTGGCTGATGAGAAAAAAAAATAGACAAGGCTTTTCTTAATCAACATTGGTTAGAGCAATTTTCAAATAGTTTCATAATTTTCAAAAGATGTTTATGCTTTAATGACTCTCTTATTGAAGACTATAAATTCTCTACCAATGATAAATTTTTAGTTCCCTTTAGATTCTTAAATTAACTTGCAAAAATTGAGCGGTTCTAGGAATATCATTAAAAGGGGTGTTGATCAGGATATAGCTAGTTTTGAACAATACAAATGCTTTAAGAAGTTTCAGCTCATTAAAGTAAGTCTCAAGAAACTACATTTGGAGACAACTAGAAGTAGATGCCTTGACATCAATTTTACTAGGAAAAAACTCTCAAAATACAATTGCAACTTTATGTAGACTCTGCAAACTTAATTTTGATTGATGAGGAGAAAACTACCCTTTGTAATCATAGAATAGCTTTAGATGCTAGTAGCTCCATTTTAAAGAAAAAATATAAAGCTTAATGGTTGAGAAAAGGGTAAAACTCTTCATTCTTTTTTAAATCCATCCTTATAGGAGAAACTCCAATAAGTTATCATGTTTATATAATGAGGAAGGCCAAAAAGTTGAGGGGTAAAACACTTTGAAGGAACTGGCTTTAGGGATGGCAAGGGGTCGGGTCAGGCCCATAGTCTATGACCTAACCCCCAATCACTAGCCCGCCCAGACCAAATTTATTTTTTAAAAAGAAATTAAAAAATGATGTCGTGTTTGACAAAATAATGTCATTTTATACCTTCTCATTGGGCTACATGTCGGGACAGCATCAACCTAAGCACAACCTATGGCCTGATCGGTCAACCTAGGCCGTAGTTAGGTCAGGCCACATTTGTCATCCCTAACTGGGTCTTAATTATGCCCAAAAGGTCGTAGGATCTACCACTTCTTTTACTACTACTATACCTTTTGAAGGTTTCATTTCCAAAAACATCTCTCGTAATTAAGCTATAAAGGTAATGAAATCAGTTTAAATTCCAAAGATTAAGGTTGTTATCTTTAGTTTTCATCCTAACAAGGCCCCTAGCCTAGATGGATTCAAAAAATTATGCATCAAGTTTGCCAAATAATCCAGGAATTCTTCAAATTAGTAAGCTCCTTAAGCAACTTAACATGACTTCCATTTATTTTTTCGTCAAACTCCCTATCTAATTTTGTTCAAATGAGACTAGACCTTCTCATATTGTGATACCCTTTGATCATATTTAAGACAATTGTTAAAAGGCCTAGTTATGTTATGAGTTCATTGATTTGTAGATCTCGAGGAGCCTTTATTCTCAAGACTTGCTAACTTCTATCTTGCAAAAGATCTAGCTTTCATTATTCATTACAAGTGCATAAAAGAAGGATCCTTACCTTGTCTTTTGTTGATGGCTTGCTTTTCTTCGGCAAAATTGAGCCTAATTCTTTAAAACTACTTATGGATTCTCTTAAGAGCTTATATACTCTCTTAGGTTTAAGTTTGAATAAGGAAAAGTATTTATTCTCATCTCTAACATAGTGAGTCACCAAGCTAACTTTCTAGCTTCTGTAGTAGGTTTAAAATTGGGAAATCTTCCTTTCAAATACCTTCGCATTCTAATTACAACTAAGAGATCAACTTTTGCAGATTATCAAACTGTCTTTGACTTGACCTGTATGAGAATGGGGAACTAGGATAATAAGAGCCTATTTTATGTTAACAAGAATCAACTTATAAAGTCTATTCATATTAACCTACATGCATGTTGGCTATCTCATATGGGAATTCGCAAGAGCATTAACAAGGAACTAGAGAAAATTATAAGAATTTTCCATTAGAAAGTAGATTCTTATAGGAAGGCCTATAACAAGGTAAAATAGGTATATATGTTTTGCCTAGAGATGAAGGTGGTCTAGGAATCTGACTTATTTAACTACATAATCATGTCCTACTCTCTAAGAGGCTTTTGAGAATCTTGATAGATAAAGAGGCCATTTAGGTTAACTGTGTTTATTATCTAAAAAAATTAATTTTGAGGAAATTAAATGCCATGTAGACTATTTGTGGACCATGGCTAACATCCTAAAGTTAAGAAATATACTTTGTAAGAACATTAAATGCATTATTGGCAATGGTGAAACCACTTGGATGTGATATGACAATTAGTGAAATATTGTTCCTCTTAACCTACTCCTTGATTCTTTTAAACTAATACACATGATGCAATCAAAAGATAAAGTATCTGATATTATTTGTGGTAATGAGTGGCTAATCAAACAAAGGGGCTTTCATTTCATTAAAGACAATCTTCCAAGGAATAACTGTAATCAATCAAAATATGATACTATCGGTCGAACTAGGCATTCCTCTAGTAGGTTGAACAACATATCAACTTATTAAATCTTTAAAAATCCTGCCCCTAAATTTAATTAGAATGAATTGATATGGTGATATCAAATCCCTCTAAAGCTCTCCTTTATAGTGTAGCTTGCCATCAACAAAATTTCCACTTTTGACAATATTAAAAGCTTAACTCCTTATTCAACAGTCTCTAAACATTGTAAAAATGAAGATGAAACTATAGACAAACTTTACTTTGTAAAAATGAAGACGAAACTATAAATAAACTTTTTAAGTGGGTTTTCTTTTTAAAAAATATATAATTATATTCAATAACTGAATTTCTATAACCTAGATGATTGGGATCCTTTGATCTCCTGGTTATTTTAGAAATTGTATTTGAAGGATGGTGCCTTTTTTATCACTAAGATCTCTGTCTATGCTATTACATATGCCTTTTAGAAGGAAAGAAAAAGAGTGTATATTTAATGTCAAAATGCAATCTTGGGTAGCTTTTTACCATAACAGTTTGGAAAGGATTAGAGGTATCATCATGTCAAAAGTGAATACCAGCTTAATATCCCTTGCAATGGCTACTTGATGGAGGCTTTAATCCCTTTACTCACTTATTTCCTACTGTTGAAGCTACCAAGAAAACCTTGGTGTTGAAGCGGTAATTTGATGGAGATTATGTTGATTCCCATTTAAATGCCAAAGCTCATTTGAAATCTAGTGCCCTAACAGTCCATTGTTGCATTTTTAGTTATACTTCATACTTCTCTTCAAAGGAGATGAATCCACAGTGCAACTTCTCTTACCTAATCTACTCAATCATAAACTCTATCACTTTAATATAGTATTGGCTATTACAACAGTACATAGCTTTTCTAAGGAAAAAAGTGCATGCTAATGCTTATGATGTGTTATTGAACTAGTCTGGACATATTCAATGTTAGGATATTCTTGCACTATAAGATCTCTTAATTGAATTTTAAAGGTTTCATGCCTCTTTTGTAATTCTTTATGGAGCATTTATAATAACATTATTCTTTAACTTCTAAAAAAACTTTACTTTTTTACTTTTTTCTTCTTCTAACGTATTATGATCTCAATAATAAGAAAATATGCCTAGAAACTATCTAAAATGTTTTAAAAAGTATTAAAATCAAATTTAATAACAAAATCACAAAGATTCTAATTTTGTCTATTGTCTAAACTTGTTGGTATGAGGGTAATTTAGTAATTTGGTATCATAAGTGTAATGATTTTGTTGACTAAAAAGTAAAGATTACTAAAATTCGAGTCTTAAAGTTGGCATACTGATTGTTGATGTAATCAAGTTTGGCAGGGTTTCATTCTCTCTCTTTATAATAAGACAGAATAAAATATAAATATTATTATTATTCTAGTAGAATTACTAAAATTACATTTTCCTATATTTCCACAGAATACTCTATGTCTAACTCTCTTTTGATGTCTTACCAAAGAGAAAAAAAATAATTAAAAATATAACCAATCCTAGAATGCTTAACCTTTTGAGATTTTTTCAATCCAGTGCCTAAATTTTTAAACTTTTCAATTGAATGACCAACCTTTTAAAACCTTAACAATTTAGTTCAAAACATTAGTTTTTGTTGATGTGGCTAATAGATGGGAATCCATGTAGCATTTAGTACACATGCCATATGATTAAAAATAACCTTTTGAACTAAATTGTTAAGGTTTTAAAAGGTTAGTCACTTAATTGAAAATTTTAAAAGCCTAAGTACTGAATTAAAAAAACCTTTAAAAAATTAGACACTTTTGAATATGTTATCCAAAATAAAAACTATTCAGGTGAATGACTCCATTGGAGGCTTGAGCTTCCACTTCCACATCCACACCGCATACATAGTTCCTCCCTTATATTGAGTTGAGCTTCCATGGTAAGCTCTTTTCACTGGCTAAGGTAAATATTATTCTTATTGTTGAGCTTTAAGTTATTCAAATGTTCCATGCTCTCTAACTAACACCTTCAATTCATATTGGAAGTGACATCTATATTTTTTCAATTTTGTATGTCTTTTGTCTTAGATAGGATAGAAATTATAGATTTACTATTTTTCTTATTTTTTATACTGCATTTTTACTCTAACTATCCATATTTGTATTCCACCATCTGTTTACTAAATTTTACTTTGTCAGGATGTACAGTGAAGAGCATATTGTAATTATGAACTGTAGGCCAAGGTTCTCTTATATGTTACTTATAGGCTTTTATATTTGAGATATAAGATGATATATTAAATGGACTTCAAGTGTGGAAAGCATAAGTTAGGATAGTAACAAACACTTATGGCCTTAACTTTATCCTAAATTATTTTCTCATTTTTGACTCGACCTAAAATCCAATCGAGTCTAGACTAATTGGTCTAAGCGTAATCAAACTTTGGGAGATTCAAAACATGTTCAAAGATGAATAATGGGGGTTTAGAGATGAAAAAATAGAGAAAAAATATTAGAAAAAAGTAGCAGTTTAAGATATAAAGTGAGAGACAACTAATAAAGGAAACACTTGATCTAAGATGGAAAATGTACATTAGATTTAAGATGAAAAAGAAAACAAAACAAGTAGAATGAAAACAAAATTAAGTTGAGTCACTCACTAGAGTGGTTCCACTTTAATTCTTAAATGAGTTGAAAGTGATACGATAAAAGTTTGTAACTTAAAATGTTAGGTTTTTTTTATCTTTACGGTTTTCATTGTATGTTGCTAGAAATATTATTGATGGTTCTGTCATATTCTCCCTCAATATCCTCCCAAAGCACGAATGTAATGGAGCAGTTGACAAATAGTTAGATTTCAACCTATGTTTTTGTTTTTTTACTTTTAATAAAGGTAATAAGCAACAACTTGGATTGTTTACCCAATTACTAGGATTCAATTTAGGCTAAGTTGTGTAGCCCAAAAGTGAATCCAACTGAAGTCCAAAATTTTTAAATTAAAGTTCAAATTCATTTAACTCAAAATAAAATTGTTGACTTTGAACTTAATTCAACTAAATCATACAAATTTTACATCTTTAAGAAAAATAAGTGCAGAAACAATTGTTGTAAAGTCTGTAAAAAGAGATGCCTTACATCGGCCAATAATAGTTAAGGGTATTGGCAGGGTTAAAAGAGACATAAATTATTTAGCTCTCATAACTGCCTTCTTGCCTCATTCTAGTACAAATATAAAAAAAGAACGAAATACATAATATTTTTTCATATTTTGGCCTTCTATTTACCGAGTTATCTATTAAAAGAACAACTATTCAAAGTAAGAAAATCTTCCTGCTAAGAAAATCTTCCTGCTTCTCTCCTCACCATTTGGACTTATGGTAAGTCAAACTATCTTTTAACTTGATCATTATTTCCTTTTTTGGTATCATCCGCTTCTAGGCTCCTTTTCTTTCAATAATCGATTACTAATTAAGGAATCAAACTAGGCGAGAGAGATCCTGCCTAGCTAAGAACTTGGTTATGAATTCATCTTCCACCACACCATCAACCACCTTTACACTTCAGCCTCAACCTCAGTCCTTCAACCATATTAACTCAAACTATATCCATCTTCCTCATATCTACCTATCTCCATCTTTCATTTAAGTAGGTTCAACCACAAGCCAAGTTCTACACTCTAGCTCCACCAACCATCCACTAGCTCTAATAGACTCTCAACTGTTAGGCAAACACCTTAAGCTTAAGGTAACTGAGCATAACTAAGATGAAGATTTAAGGAATCCACATAATCAAAAATTATTCTTTTGTTAAAAGAAAGATGTGGTCTCAGGTGGTTAGAGAAGCCTCTCCTTACTCTAAATAGAGGTACATAAATCGAGTACTAAAATATGATCCTATTTTAATCACTCCACCTCTAGAGGTTCTTCAAATTGGAGCCATTAGATGGAGCAGCACTCTTATTGGATACTTCTCAAATATAAGACCCTCACTTTTGTTAATGAAAAATGGATTAAAGATAAATGGAACTACCTTAGACTTGAGAAAACTCTCATTTTTAAAGAGGACTTCTTTTTGTTTAGCACCAATGAAACCAATTCTTTGAAAGCTTTTGAGCGGGGTCATTAGCATGTTAATAGAAAGCCACTAATCCTCCAAAAATGGAAACTAAGCACGATGACAAGAGTAAGTTGAAGGTAACTCCTATTTAGGTTCATTTTTATAATATTCCTTTGGAATACTAAACTACTTTATGGTTAAGCTATCTACCTAGCTTAATTATAAAGCCTATATGCATGAAAGAAAATATTACTTCTTTAGGTAGAATAGGACATGATAGGATATATATTAAAATAGAAATAGATAAAGAACTTCCTGAGACCTTAAAATTGAAGAGACTAAAGGAGGATGACACTCTAAATGAGACTAAAATCTCTATATTCTACTAATGGAAGACTCTTAAAAATAAGCAAAAGGCCACGTAGAGACCTACAAGTAAATTGTTCAACAAAGGAAACTGTAAAGAACTAATAATTAACACTAACTTAAACAGTAACCAGGAGTTAGAGTAGGAGAATGCTTAGAGGAAAACCAACTTAGAGAAATACAAACACTCAAGTAATATGGACTCAAATTGAAGAAATGTCCCTAATTCATTGGAGAATTCCTCTAATAGCTCACAAAAAGAGATTGTAGATAAGAAAGATAAGGAGGGGAAAAAAGAAGAAAATAAAGGGAAAGGATGATAAGGAGATCACTCATATCAATTACATAACCATAGTTGAAAATATTCCTCGGGTTATAAACAATAGTGATGGACAACTAAGTACCACTTACATAAATGAGTTTTCATTTGCAAATAAGAAGAAATCAAGAGGAAAAAAGGAAGGGATCAAAGTAACTCAAAGAAATGAACCCAATGTTCATATTATTTTAGAACGTGAGGGGTATTAACTCCTCCAAGAAAAAGAAATTTTTGACTTTTTGTGTTAGACCCCGAACTTTTCTTAGAAGATTAGAACTATTAAATGAGAGAAGTGGATAGATTTATGATTTGCTATGGTGTTTTGGTGGACAAAAGATTTTTGAAATAGAAGGAATTAAGGTGAAAGTT
>JANVCQ010475033.1:0-18223 GCA_025531925.1 Erythroxylum plowmanianum | reverse complement strand
AATTTACTCACACATATTTATCAATGTAACATAAATCATGGTCATAATATATGTTTGCATTGATTAAATCCACACAAATAAAATAAATACGAAATTTAAAAATAACTTAAGAAAACAAATTAAAAACACCCCCTTTTTCGCAGCTATATTTTCTGTCGCATCACAAGCTTTGGTACATCTTGGCCAAGTATTTCTGCCTGCCACGTTGTTCTCTCCAGCTGCTTCATCAATGTCTTCATCCAAGTTCAACGTGTCTTCTTGTCTCCACCTTGCTATCTTTTTCTATTTCCTCCACTAGCTATATCCCACTTAGTGATGTAACGTTATGCTCCCACCAAATGTCTCTTTTGTTTGTCTTTAAACCACCAGCTGTCCTCTCCTTCACGTGGTTCTTTCCTATGCCACCAACTTGGTTATTTCCTTTCTTTTTCCACCTACTTCAATGTCTTCTTCCTCCAATAGCAGCTCACGATCCCCTTTAAACTTCAACTACTTGTTATATCCTTTCACGCTGACTTCATTGTTCACTCCATCAGCCATCAACGTGTGTGTCTCCAAGTCCAGCTTATGTGTCCTCTTGCTTCAACAGCTGCTCACATCCTCTATGCAGTAGCTGTCTTCAACTTTCACGTCCATCAGCTGCTTCCTTATTAAATGTCCACCAGCTGCTTAATCTTGGAGGCTTCCACCAGGTGTTTAAATCCTAGTCTCCACACAGCTGCTTCAACATCATTTGTCACCACCAGCTCTCCAACGAGGTCACACCACCAGCTGTTGTAACGTTGCTTCAGAGTTTGTTCTTCCACGTCTCCTTGCTGCAGCTAACATTTTCTTCACACATAGCAAGATGTCCTTCTTCACCCAGCAGCTATGTCGTGAGAGGAGAGTTCTTTTATTGTGTGTAACGTGAGTTTGGAGTGTTGTAAGTAGAGAATATGTTTTCTATTTTTTTTTTGGTGTGTAACGTTAGTGGAGAAGAGTGTCCTCACTAACGTGCTTTATCATTTCTCTTTAGACCACCAGTTGCCATCTTCTTTCATGCCCATAATCACGTTTAATCAGCCCCCTCAAGCCGCTAGTCAACTATTCTCAAACCATGCTAAACTCACTGTAGCTGAAGTGATAAATTAATGTTCCACCATACACGCACCACTCTTGTCTTCATGTTCTTCTCTCCACACCTAACTTCTAGCTGCCTTCTATATTCACTCTTCACGCTAGCTGTCATTTTTGCCTTTTTCCATATTGCTGTGGTGTTTTTCTTCTGCCTTCTCCAAACTCCACGCACGCCATTTCTTAGCTTCCCAAAGTGTCGTTTTTGTCTCTAGCCATCCTATCTATCACATTAATGTGATAGCATGCGCAATTTAACGTGTTCTCGAGGTTCTCTTGGTTGAGGCTTTTGAACATTCCAAATTTCATAATGTGCCTGAAATTAAAACAAATAACTTTTAATTAGTGGAATTTAAATATTAAATGGACAATAATTCAACAAATTATATATCCAAAATTAATACAAAACGTCCATTAACAATAGTCCATTCTATTATTACTGGAGATTCGCAAGAACTCCCTCAGTGTATGGACCTAACCAAATCATTTTTTATTGCTTATGTGTTTATGATTTTTTGACAAGTTTGATGAATACATGACTTATGTTGTTTATGAATTATTTGGCAAGTAGAGAATTCGAAAAATACATGTTTTATGGATTCAATGCAAATCTACTATGGTAATGAATATTTTCAATGGTTTTGCTTATTTCTCCGTTATAAACTTGTTATCCATGAGCTTTTAAGCTCACCCCCCATTCCTCCTCATCTCTAGGTGATGAGCAAGAGATTGAGTGATCGAGAGTCAAGACATCACTCCAAATCTACATATTTTTGTATTTTAAGTTAGTTTATGGAAAACACAAGGCTTTAGTGGAAGTTCAAGTATTATTCATTCATGTGTATTTTATATTTTTGGATTATGTGACCAATGATGTATTGTGGCCTAAAATGCCCATTAAAGCTTTGTAAATCTCTTTTCTTTTTATCTTAATGGAATTTGTTTTTGTTTTGCTTATGACTTTCCAAGTTTTCGCATTGCATTCTTAAGCGTTTCATAGGAGTAAAATCTATGTTCTAACTTCAAGGGAAAAACTATATTGATCTAGGTTGATTTAGACAAAGTTGTCTGTTTGGATATCAAAATATGAAAATTTTGGATATTAAAGTTGAGAGGTATGTTCTTTATAAGTTAGTGTTGGTTTGTTGGGGGTTTGGATTGTGGATTCGAAGGTTTCACCATGGAGAAGCCAGACTTTAGTCGTGGTAAACCTTTCCCGAAAGGTGTTTTTGGCAAAATTTTATAACTTCCTCACGACAAATCCAGACATTTGTCTCGATAAAATTTTCCCAAAAGGTCCCTGGAAATGATTCCTTAGTTTCATTGCAGTGAAACCCTTACTTTGCTGCGAAGAACCTGCCAATGCTGGCCCTAAAATTTTCTTTACAATTGTAATTAGAAAAGAGACCCGGTTGCCAAAAGGTTTGGTATCAGAGTCACTAGGTTTTGGAGTATCCTTGGCATGAAATGGGTAGTTTTAAAAGACAAAATGAACATGCATTATTTTAAATGAACAATATGCATTGTTTTTATCTTGTTTCATATGATTTAAAATTGTTTTACATGAAGCGTGGTTTAAGAAGGTTTTATATGCACAAATACCATATTTAAACCAAATATGAAACATGGACTAAAGGTTTTTAAATGGCTTTAAATTGAAGGAGTGATTATGCCATCTCGAAAGAGAACTCGAGGAGCTATGACTTGAAAGAGAACATGGGGACATACTCTGCTCATGATTCTCAGGCACCTAGTGTATAACATGGAATGCCACTGCCTCGTCCTCTTATGGCCCAAGTAAACCCCATGGATAGGGATGACAGTGGGTTTTCAATCCGATTAATATCTGCACTACCCAACCCTAAAAAATGGATATGGAGGCTAAAAATGGATTTTAAATGGATGTTGAAAAATAGATGTGGATATGGGTCTAGTAATGACCTGAACTGATGGATACCCATACCTGGTCCATTTTTAACTCATTTTTTTCTATACATAACTTGGTATCCAACTTTACTCATATATAATTTATGAGCTTGCAAAACATTATTGTATTAATTGGTAATCAGAATGTATTAAATAAGGGTCTTTTGAACCCAATCTCTGAGTAACCAATTCTTTGTCTTCCAAGAAAGAGATACAAAAAGCCTTTTCAAAAGACATTGTGAAGAACGTGTCATGTGCTTTTAATTTTGTTGCACGTCTTCACTCTTCACAAAACATCCACTCAACGCCATTTAAATATCAAAGAGTGAATAGCAATTTAACGTCATTTACCATCAAAGAGTGATAGTAAATCAAATACCATTTATTATTTCAATGTCATCAACAATGAACATCATCAACCATTAAAATGGTACTCATATGAGAGATGCATCTGTTATTTAAAGAGACAGATACACACTAGGCCAAAGGTCATCTGTTTAAAGAGCCTGTATGTCATTTCTCATAGACGAATTGCTTATCAAAAATATAGCTAAGTACATAAATGGAAGTGTGGAACTGATGGAACTGGTCATTAATAAAGGAGTTGAGAATCATACAACAAAGAATTTCTTTAGTCCATTTCATGAAGAAGAGGAGCTTATAGCTATGGACTTTGGTGATCATGGTGTAACTAAAAGCAAGAAGCATACTTATCTTGTGTGGCTAGGGTTTACTTTGGTGACTGTGAAGGGTGTTGATAAGGCCAAGTGTAAGCATTGCAAAGGGAAGCTTTCTGCTAAAGATACGAACGAGACTTCACATCTACATGAGCATTTGATCAAGTATTGTCCAAAGAAACATTTAAGACTTGTTGGAGGCTAGAAAATAGTATTAATTAGGAGTGGGAATAAGTCTGATGAGAAAAAAACATTGCAAACCTACAAATTTAGCCAGCAGTTCTTAAGAAGAGAGTTAGTTAATGTGATTGTAATGCATGAGTATCCTTTTTCTATGGTTGATCACATTGGTTTTAGAAGATTTGTAGTGAGTTTAAGCAATGAATTTAGGATAATATCTCGTAATACATTGAGAAATGATATCGTAAAAATGTTTCTAAGTGAAAAATCAAACTTAAAAAAAATGTTAGAGGATTATGGGTCTAGGATTGCTATCACTAGGGACATGTGGACAGCTTCTAGCCAAAAGAAAAGACACATGGTTGTGACTGGACACTTCATTGATGGAGATTGGGTCCTTAGAAATTGAATTCTAATGTAATTAATTTTTTTAGATTTAACATGTTTCCTTCCTTATTGATAATATCGAGTTTTCTTAAGATGTTATATACAAATACTTTGCTTAATCTTTATCTTGGTTACCATATATAGATACAGTAATTTGCATGTTTAATAATTAGTTCTTTTATACATGCTAAATACTAATTACTTAGAGAACCATTATAGGTTCTATATTTAATTTGTAATAAATTTTTATCATTCTATTTTATAGGTTTATATTTGTGCCATGTCCACATACAAAGGAGACTCTATTGAAATTTTTAAAGGAGTGTTTATATCAGTTTAGCTTAGAAACCAAGATTTGTTCTGTTGTTATGGATAATTGTAAAAAAAATGATGCAATGATGAACGTTCTACATGAGAAGCTTGATGTCAGTTCTCTTATATTAAATGGAAAATTTTGTATATGCGATGTAGCGCTCATATATTAAACTTGATTATTAAGGATGGTTTCGATTTCATGGATGAAGGGTTAGAAAGAATTCGTGATTGTATTTTATTTTGGGCATCAACTCCTAAAGGGATAGAGAAGTTTGAGGATGCAGCCAAGTTTTTGAAAGTTTCATCTTCTAAAAAATTAATTCTTAATTGTAAGACAATGTGGAATTCTACTTATTTTATGCTTGAGACATCTTTGCCATACGAAGGTGTTTTTAAGAGGTTGGAACATTTGAATAATCGACTTAAGTTTACTTTGCCTAGTGATGAAGATTGGAAGTTGGCAAACATTATTTATGACAAATTGAGAGTATTTTGCAAGGTAACAAAGATTTTTTTAGTAGAAAATACCCCACTGTGAACTTGTTCTTTCAAGATGTTTGTGAAATTAAGTTGAAGTTATTTAAGGGAATGTAATCTTATTGTGATATTGTTAGAACTATGGCAATAAATATGGTTGAAAAGTATGATGAATATTGGTTTCATATGAATGGAATAATAGCTATTGCTTCTATTTTGGACCCAAGAAATTACATAGACTGCATTGAGTTCTATTTTAGTGACATTTATAGAAGTAGAGGTAATATTTAGATTGAGACGGTGAAGAGCTTACTTTATGAACTATTGTTAGAATATCAAGACAAATATGCTTTGGGTATAAGGAACTCTACAACATGTACTAATTTAGTTATTTCATCGTCTTCATGTGAGGCTACCCATCTTGGAAAACATCAAGTAGATTGTGGAGATAGCGATAATTTTTCCATGTATAAAAAATCAAAGAAAAGATGGGTAAACTTAAGATCTAAACTGGACCTTTATTTAGAGGAAGATATAATGCCAAAAATAACTATTTTGACATTTTGGCTTACTGGAAGCAAGAATTCAAGTATTCAAAGCTAAAGATGATTGCCCGAGATATTTTATCATACTTGTTTCTACAGTTGCTTTAGAAAGTGCATTTACCATGGGTGGTAGGGTTTCTAGTCCACATCACTCAAGACTTCATGCTAATACTATTGAAGCATTAATGTGCTTGCAAAATTAGATGTTTGGAAATTATTCAAGTAATATATATTTCCTTATTAATATTTGCAACATTTGTATTTGAAATTTCTTACATGTACAATTTTCATATTGAATCATTGTAGATATTGAATCTTTCTTACAGATTTTGCTTTACAAAGTTCATATGTGATTGCTTCAATCTTTGATGATGCTGATGCAAGTGAAGAGAAATCAGGTGAAATGATTGATTTAGTAATTCATTTTATTTATCATCATTTATTTATTTTTACTTAAAATATTAAATTAACTTATAATTTGACTCTATTTGTTAACATATATTATTTTATTATAGGATGATAATAATGCAAATGATATGGAGATGGAGTTTTGAATGTTGTGGAGTTCACGCAAAGACAATTTGAAGCTTTAGACATTTCAGTCTTTTTTCTAGTTATTGATTGTGAAAAAATATATGTTGTCTTTGCACCAAACATTATGATTTTTATTATTCCAATTTTATGCTTTTTTTAAAGACATACAAATTAAAATCTTCACTATTATTATTAAAGTAATTTTGATTTAAAGTGTTTGCAAAAATCTGCTCTTTATATTCTCAATTTAGAAGTTATATTTTTATATGCTATAAAATTCGATGGATATCCAAAAACCTGAACAATCCAATGGATTTGGATATGGGTAGTAAACTGTAAAAATCGATAAATATGGATATAGATATGGGTTGAGTCATAAGAAATAGATATGGATATGGGTTGAGTAATACTTGAACCGAACCCTACCCATTGCCATCCCTACCTATAGATCCACATTTCTTTCAAGCCTTTGCTCAGGCTTTCACGCATGCTATAGGCCAAGTGCCACAAGTTCCAGTGGAAAGGAGCGGACAATATGATAAGCTCCGCAAGTGTGGGGCTATAGATTTTAATAGGACTATGAATCCTGAAGAAGCTAAAGCATGGTTGAGAAGGATAGAGAGAGTCTTGTTTTAGATGAAGTGCTCCAACAAGGAGAAATTGGATTATAAAGTGAGCTTGCTATAAGGGGACACACTCCATTGGTGGGAATCAATGCCCCATAGTTAGGTCATACCATTGGTTTTATCATGGAGAAACTTTTTGGAAGTTTTTAGGAAGAAATATTTCTTGAAAGTCTATGTTCAAGAAAAGTAATTGAACCCAAGTTTTTTATATTATTTAGTGACATTTTCATGGTTTTTGTTACACTTTTTAGCTCCTTTTGTTAGATATTGCGTTTAATTTGACTTAAAAGTGCTTGTTTTGAATTAATGTAATTTGAGGATCAAATTGTCATAATTAGTTAATAATTGCACTCACTTGATTTATATGACAATTGATATTACAAATTTCCATTTTCATTACAGGAACCTCAAGACATAAAGCCAAAAGTGGAACAAATAACTTAAAGTCATAAGATCAAGCATGGACATTTCAGGCAAAGTTCGTCGTGATGAAGTCTGTGTTTTACCGTGACAAACCTTCGAATCAGTGCAAACCTAAACAATTTTTTAAAATTTCACATACTGTATAACACGATCCACAACTCATTTTTAGAAAGAAAACCTATTTTGGGTTAAGTAACATGGCAGCTGACTTATGACAATACACATTCCATTACCTTGACACCCACGACTCCCATTTCTCTCTTCCATTTTCACCGCCAACTTCCACCGTAGTTAGCTTGAGTTCATTCCTAGTTTTGAGTCTTCTGGTTGTAATGCATGGCTAGGCGATTCCTTCCTCTTAAAGATGTAATGATGGCTAGAGTTCAATGTGCTTAAAAGGGGAGTAGCTTAATCCATAGTTTAGCTATAATTTATGAATGCCTAAGTCTAAGATTTGTAACTTGTAGTTGAGCTACTTTGATTATGGTTTAATCAAATGTTAGATTATGTGTAGTCTTATTATTTGATGTAGAACTTTGAGTATGAATATATGAAGTCTCATATATGTCATTTGTGATCTTCTTGATTCTCTTTATTCTTCCATGGTTGTATTTGATATTGAGTTGATTAAGATTTCATTTGACCTATTGCATTGGGTGTTCCTACTACACATACTAAGCTACACTTAACGGGATCTTAACAAATAGAGTCCCATTGATTAAGATCTCGGACTTAAAGATTTCTTTAAGGTTTATCATTTTGAAGCTTAGTGATCACTACTCAGAAAAATCAATTCCGAACTAGGATGGCCAAAGCTCAGTTTCAAGAGGATTCTATCACGTTTGATCACTTGTTTTAATCTTTCCATTTTCTATTCCCAAAAATGCAAAAATACATTTTATGAATTTTTTACAATTCAATTTAGTTTGGTTACTGTTTTCAAAGATAAAAAACCCCCTTTTCCCAATTAGCCTACATAGCATGACATATTGGTTAACTTAAGTCCAATCATTTTAGGTACCGATTAAGTGATATCACCTGAGGTTGCACTCTATATTGCAATCCTTGAATTATTTTTGATTTGAACTCTAAGGATACGAATAAGGTATGAATCAAGAAGACCAAAGAATTCCTAAATCTCATATAGAGGGACATGAGTGTGAGTGATTATGAGCTAAAGTTCACCTAGCTTTCATGAAATGCGGCCAATATTGCTATGAATAAGGAGGGTAAGTGTCCTAAGTTTAAGGGAGGACTTTATTTGGGGATCATGGAGAAAGTATTGATCCACAACTTTTGTCACTATTAGCTATTGATAGATGATGCACTCCAAGCTGAGAAACTAAGGAACATAAAGTACGAAGTAAATAGGAAGACGAAGAATCGGGAAAAGTCTTCTAGAAAGGGAACGAGTGCCCCAATGCCTGAGAGGAGTATGAGGAATTTCCACACAAAGAGTGAAGTGGGAAGTAGTGGCTTTGTTAAGAACAAGCAAGTAAAGGTAGGTTTAGTGCAAGCCTCAACTATAGGAGGCAATAGAAGGATGGAGAGGAGTAGGTACATAAACCCCTAACGTGAACATTGTGGGAAGTCTCACAAAGGAGAATGCTACAAGTTACTTGAAGTATGTTTTCGATGTGGAGAATAGGGCACATGGTCGGGGAATGTCCCCAAGAATCAAGGCAAGATGGGTGGCAATTGTAATTCCAAAGAGAGCTAAAATAGTAGGAGCTAGGCTAGCCATAGAGGTGGGAAGTTTTGGAGCGATAAGGAAGGTTATTACTCTAGGAAAGTCAAGGGGTTAGGCAAAGGCAAAGGTGTTTTCTATGACTAAAGATGAAGCTCTAGCCCGACCTGAAGTTATTACAAGGATGGCTCAATTATTTAATTCAGAAGTATATTTACTGATTGACTCTGACTCCACACATGGTGTTAATTTGGTCCCACTGGATAGTCCATTGATTGTTAGTACTCCTTTAGCGAGGAAGGTGATAATAACTCAAGCATATAGAGATTGTGAACTCTTAATTGATGGTGCTAGATTGATAGTGGACTTATTGCCTTTAGATCTAAAGGGCCTAGATATTATAATTGGAATGGATGCCATGGAGAAATATCATGTAAAGTTAGATTGTAGCCCTAAAGAGGTAGAATTTGATCTTGGAAAGGGTGAGAAGGTGACTTTTATAGGAGACCCAAGAACACCATCACCAAGAATTTTTTCAGCATTACTAGCTGACAAGATGATGAGAAAAGGGTGTGAAGTCTTCTTGGCAAACGCAGTGGACATTGATGTGAATGAAGAGAATTTAGAAGATTTTCTAATTGTGTGAAAATTTCCATATGTGTTTCAAGAAGACTTACCTAGATTTCCACCAGTGAGGGAAATTGAGTTTGCCATCGATCTGATTCTAGGTACTGCACCCATTTCCATACCACCATATAGAATGGCTCTCGTTGAGTTGAAGGAGCTTAAGGAACAGCTGGAAGAACTATTAGAGAAGCAGTATATAAGGCCAAGTTCATCACCATGGGGAGCGCTGGTTCTGTTTGTTTAAAAGAAATATGGAAGATGGTGCATATGCATTGAGTATCAAAGACTCAACAAGGTGATCATTAAGAACAGGTCTCCTCTACCACGAATCGATGATCTATTCGACCAACTGCGAGGAGCAAAGGTCTTCTCCAAAATTGATCTCAGGATAGGGTATCATCAACTCAGAATTAGGGAATCTGATGTTCATAAGACAGTCTTTAGGACACGTTATAGGCATTATGAATTCCTAGTCATGCCATTTAGATTGACCAATGCTCCAGTTGCATTCATGGGTCTCATGAATAGGGTCTTTAAGGAATATCTAGATCAATTTGCGATAGTATTTATAGATTACATTCTAGTTTATTCCAAGAGCGAAGAAGAACATAAGGAACATCTCAAGATAGTGTTGCACACACTAAGGGAAGAGTTTTATGCCAAATTCAACAAGTGTCAATTTTTTCTTCATAAGATGATATTCATTGGACATGTAATTTCGAAGGATGGGGTACATGTTGATTCAAGGAAAGTTGAAGCAGTGGTGAAGTGGCATGCACCAAAGACCGTGGTAGAAGTGAGAAGTTTTCTAGGTTTGACAGGATATTATAGGAGATTTGTTTAAGGATTCTCTACGATAGCTACTCCAATGACCAAGTTATTAAGGAAAAATCAGAAGTTTATTTGGAGTGATGAATGTTAGAAGAGCTTTGAGAAGTTTAAGCACAGATTGACAAGTGCTCCAATTCTGACCTTGCCTATGGGAGATGAGGGTTATGCAGTTTACAGTGATGCTTCAAGAAAGGGTTTGGGTTGTGTGTTGATGCAAGGAGACAAGGTAATAGCTTGTACCTCGCAGCAACTAAAGCCTAATGAATTAAATAACTCAACCCATGATCTAGCATTAACAACAATAATTTTTGCCTTAAAAATTTCGAGACATTATCTATATGGAGTTCAGATGAGGATTTCTATAGACCATAAATGTCTCAAGTACTTATTGAGCCAGAAAGAGTTGAACTTGAGACAGAGAAGGTGGTTAGAATTACTTAAGGATTATGACTTGTTGATTGAATACCATCCAAGAAAGGTAAATGTAGTGGTTGACGCCTTGAGTAGGAAATCCTCTATAGCCCACGTTCAGACAATTTATCTGCCATTGTTGAAAGAGATGGCCAAGCTTAAAATAAGCTTGAAATAGGAGGACC
The DNA here is from genome assembly GCA_025531925.1 of Erythroxylum plowmanianum. Lineage (NCBI taxonomy): Eukaryota > Viridiplantae > Streptophyta > Magnoliopsida > Malpighiales > Erythroxylaceae > Erythroxylum > Erythroxylum plowmanianum. The sequence goes on along the minus strand of JANVCQ010475033.1, from coordinate 7,279 downwards.
CTGATTGCATTATTGCTAATTTCAAAGTGAGACCAACACTCGGGGAGAAAGTTTAGGAGTTACAAGAAGATGTAGATTTGAACAAGCTCTAAGAATAAATTAAGAATGAAAAGAAATCTAAAGTGGTAGTGAGGGATGATGGACTTATGGTTATAGGAAATAGACTTTGTATTCTGAATGTTAAGGAAGGAAATGATGAGATACTCAACATGCACCCAATGTGTCTTATGCCATGCACCTAGGTAGCACTAAGATGTATAAAGATTTGAAAGAGCATTTTTGAAGGAAAGGCATGAAGAAGGATGAAGCAAAATATGCAAGCAAGTGTTCACCAGGCACTTTTAGGCAAGTTAAGGCCGTTGTCCTTTCCTGAGTGCAAGTGGCAATGGATAACCATATATTTTTTGATGGGTTTGCCCAAAACTAGTAGGAAGCATGATGCTATATAGGCTATTGTTGACAGTTTGATGAAGTCATCCCATTTTCTAGCAATTAAACAAACTAATTTTCCACATATGCTAGCAAAGAAGTATATTGATGAGATAGTAAGACTATATGAGATTCTAGACTCTATAGTTTCTGACAGAGATCCTCAGTTTACTTCGAGATTTTAGGAAAGTATGCAAGAAGCTCTAAGGACCAAGTTAAATTTAGCACTACTTTCCATCCCCAAGCAGATGGCCAATCTAAGTGGATCTATATTAAATTCTAGCAATTAAATAGACTGATTCTCTGCATGTGCTAGCAAAGAAGTATATTGATGAGATAGTGAGACTACATGGGATTCCAGACTCTATAGTTTTTGACAGAGATCCTTAGTTTACTTCAAGATTTTGGGAAAGTATGCAAGAAGCTCTAGGGACCAAGTTAAATTTTAGCACTACTTTCCATCCCCAAAAAAATGGCATATCTAAGAGGACCATTCAAACCTTTGAAGGAATGCTCACGGCATGTGTGATGGATTTCAAAGGTGCTTGGGATGAGCATTTTCCATTGGTTCAATTTGCTTACAATAATTCGTACCACTCGAGCATTCAGATGGCTCCTTATAAAGCTCTGTATGGAAAGAGATGTAAAACTCCTATATGTTGGGATGGAGAAGGAGAAAGGAAATTAATAGGACTAGAGTTAACCCAGATGACATTTGACAAGGTCAGTCAAGTTACGCAAAGGCTAAAAATAGCTTAAGATAAAATGAAAAGTTATACTGATGCACACCAAAAGGAAATGAAGTATGAAGTTAATGAGAAAGTCTTTCTTAAGACATCTCCTTGGAAAGGAGTCAAGAGGTTTGGGAAGAAGGGCAAGTTGAACCCAAGATACCCTTATAAAATTGTTGAGAGGATTGGACCACTAGCCTATAGGTTGGTACTGCCACTAGAATTGTCACAGATACACGATGTCTTTCATGTTTCCATGTTAAGTAGGTATAGATCAGATCTCTCCCACATTATTCAGACCACTGAGGTTCAGTTGAGAGATGATTTGACTTATGAGGAGACTCTAGTAGAGATTTTGGACACAAAGGAAAGGTCCTCAAGAACAAGACAACTCAACTAGTTAAAGTCCTATAGAAAAACCATTCTATGGAAGGCCACGTGGGAGCCCTTGGAGGCCATCAAGGCAAAGTATCCATACCTATTCAAAGACTCAGGTAAGAATTTCGAGGACAAAACACTTTTAAAAAGGGGGAGAAATGTTAACCCCTGAATTTTTATTTTTATTTTTTCTTTCTCTTGTTGAGTTAAGCATGATTTAAATAAATTATGAGGTATTGAGAGACTAATTTATGGAGTTAATTCTTATGACAATGATAGTAGGATTTATTTTCATTGGTTAGTTTAATTAAAGTAGTAAGAGTGTATAGAGGGCAATTTTGGCATGTCATTTAAGTATAAAAGCCATAAAGCTTAAAGGAAGGGCAAAGTTGACATTTCACACTCATTAAGGGTATAATTGGAAGAAGAAAGTGTAGTCTTGCTCTTAAGAAGGAGAAAAGCATGAATGAGGGAGAGAAATAAGAGAAAAATGAAAAAAGAAGAGAGAAAGGAGAGAGGGTTTTGTTCTTGAGAGAAAAGAAGGAAGATCAAGTTAGGGTTTCCTCTTTTCATAACTTTCAAGAGTGATTTTGAGGTTGCACAAGAAGAGAAAAAGAAAGTGGAAGAGAAGACCTTCCATTTGAGCTAAAAAGCTCTTTATTTGGTGAAGATTCAAGGTAAGGGTTTTAGTTCATGAAGCTTAGGAAATGCACAGGATTAAGTATTCTATAATCAATTTTAGTGAATATGCTTTGTGGGTTCTCAACTTATATTCCTATTGAATGAGAATTTTAGCCAATGTTAAAAAGAATCAAGAATGGCAAGAGGAGCAAGAGGAAAGGCACCTTTAAGCAAGGAATCCAACGTGGGTTACATGTTTATAATTAAGTTAATGAGTTAAGAATTTTTTTCAAATCAATAAAGTTAAATGATTTCAATCGCTTTACAAATGTTGCATTTATTTCTCCTTAAATGATTTAATAAATTATTATATGTTTGGTACGTGAATCTTGTTGATGATTTATAAAATGAAGATGGAAATGGTATTTGAAATATTTTATGCTTATGGAAATCTTGTTTATGAAATGTGCCTTTTTGGGCAATACATTTACACGTCATGAAATTCATGTTTGTGTGGTTTTATGGTGGCCCGCTTTGTTATGTCACTGATCATTAAACATGTTAAAGGCTTCTCCTTCCTGGCCACTGATGGAATTGAGTTCCTTCACGGAATCCCTTATGTTTATGAACTACGCAAGACCATTATGTGGGTTTATGATAGTCCATTATGTTATTACTGGAGATTTGCAAGAACTCCCTCATGTTTATGGACCTACCTAAACCATTTCTAATTGCTTATGTGTTTATGATTTATTGATAAGTTTGATGAATACATGACTTATGTTGCTTATGAATTGTTTGACAAGTTGAGAATTTGAGAAATATGTGTTTTATGGATTCAATGCAAATATATTATGGCAATGAATATTTTCAATGGTTTTGCTTGTTTCTCCCTTATAAACTTGTTATCAATGAGCTTTTAAGCTCACCCCCATTCTTCCCTACCTTTAAGTGATGATCAAGAGATCGAGTGATGGAGAGTCAAGGCATCACTCCAAATCTGCATACTTTTGTATTTTAAGTTAGTTTATGAAAAAAAAGACTTTAGCTGCATTTCAAGTATTACTCATTCATGTATATTTTGTATTTTTGGATTATAAGACCAATGATGTGTTATGGCTTGAAATGCCCATTAAAGCTTTATAAAACTCTTTTCGTTTGATGTTAATGGACTATGTTTATGTTTTGCTCATGAATTTCCAAGTTTTCGCATTCAATTCTCAAGTGTTTCATAAGGGTAAAATTTGTGTTCTAATTTTAGGGGAAAACTGTATTAATATAGGCTAATTTAGACAAATTTGTCTATTTGGAAGTTGCAGTTTATCCTTTTAGCTTTCCAACAATATAGAGTATGAAATTTTTGGATATTGGAATTGAGAGATATGTTTTTTTTGAGTTAGTATTGGTTTATTGGGTCTGGGTTGTGGATTATAAGGTTTTTCCGTGGCGAAGCCAGACTTTGGCCACGATGAACCTTTTTCGAAGGTATTTTTGGCAAAATATCATAACTTTGCTGCGGTGACCTTTTCCTAAAAGATCCTTTGAAATGATTCCTCAGTTTCGCCGCAACGAAACACTTACTTTCCTGTGGCGAACTTGTCAACACTAATGCTAAAATTCTCTTTACGCGGTGAAACACTTACTTTGCTGTGGCGAACTTGCCAACACTAACGCTAAAATTCTCTTTACAATCATAATAAGAAACGAGACCCAGGCGCCAACATCACTACCTCCTGTTGTTTGTTCAAATCATATTTCCTATTATTTTCAGTTTTATTATTATATAGAATTAGAATAATAGTTGATGATAGTATTTTAAGATGTTGATGATGGCCTAAACTCACCTTTTATGTTTTATCTTTGAATTAATGAAATTTTGTTGCTTATGTTTTATTGGATATATTATGGAATTCTATGATTGTATATTTCAATAATAAACTAAGAGGGTGGATCAAGTTAAAAATAATTAAACTGGGCTAACGAGAGTTAGATGATTTAATAGAATAAGAATTAAATCAAATCGGTAAATTATATAAAGAGAGATCTTGCATAGGTTTCCGATATTTATTAGACAACTTTAGAGCTAATAAGGTTTTGGATAGGTTGTTAATCGAGAGATTGCAAGTTCCATAATCTAATTAAGGTTTATGATTTTAGGTTAATGGTTATAACTAGAGAGAGAGTAATCAACCCTAGGACCGTTTAGAACTAATAATTCGATAATTCATAATCAGTTAGGTCAGCATTAAGGATTGGTAAAATTCCCTTTCTCACAATTAGTAATTCCTTTAGGTTAATTCTTAAGTGTGTCTTGCAACTACTGAATTATTAATATTTTCATGATTGATTTTTGAATTGATTTTCCTGATTAAATTGAATTCTCGTTTTAGTTTGATACATTTTAAATTTTTGTGATTTGTTATGGCCTTAGATTTTAGGATTAGATTATCCCTCCTTGTGGGATTGACACCTTAGGTATTACATGAACGAATCTTGCACCCGTGGATTATCAAGGTTAATTTTTAAAACTTACAAATGTCAAAACAAAACTCAATCAAGTTTTTGACATTGTTGCTAAAGAGTCAATTAGTTTGATTCTTTAATTTAAGGTGTTTAGTTAGTTTTTTTTTCTTTCTTTTTTTCTTTCTATTTCTAAAATTGTGCTCTTGAAAGAACACAAAAGTCTTAAGAAGATTGAGTCGTGTAGCTGAAACCTTAGAGTTAGATATCACTTAATTAGAATGATTCATTACGAAAGCTCGGAGTGAAGAAGAAGAAGAAATTGTGAAAGCAACAATGGTTAAGGAATTTTAGCAAGATTTGGACCACGGAGTGAACCGATGACATCAACAATGAACCTTTATGGACTACATGAGACCAAGGTTCAATGCAGTTAACCAAGGAGTAGCTAGCTATACAAGCAGCATCTTTTGAAATTAAACCAACCCTCCTAAACATGTTTCATCAGAATGTGCAGCTCTATGGACTAACGAACGAAGATCCCAACACACATATAGTGAACTTCCTTGAAATTTGTGATACCTTCCATACCATTAGATGTCGAAACATGTTGTGAGAATTAGGCTCTTTCCTTTTACCCTTAGAGATAAAGCAAAGGCTTGGTACCATTCTCTTAACCCAGCCAATGTCACCACTTAGGATAAACAATTTCCTGCCTTTTTAATAAGTATTTTCCCTTACTAAGATGTTGATTACAAAGAAAACAACTCATTTATGCTCAAAATTGCAAGTAAATGGGCCATAATTTATAGTAAAAAGTGGGTATCGATCCCACAAGGATTGTGCTTAGGCACCACTTAATTTAGGTTGTTCTTTGTTTAAGAAACTAATTCGATCAAATTTAAACATATGAGTAAAATAAAGAAAAACTAAAGATAAAAGGAAACAATGCAACTGAAACCAAAATCAAAAACTAAAGCTTGGAGAAAATCAAGATTAAGAATTAGGACTTGTCATTATTCCTATTTGATCCTCTCTAGTTAGTTGATTCAATTTATGTTTGGCCTAAGATTTCCTAAAATTTTAGTTACCCTCTCTTAAGGTGCAATTAAATGTCATCAGTTAAATAAATTAGGATAACTTTGGGATCTCTCTATATGCAAAGCCTTTGCTAAACATTCAACTAGATATGAAGCTATCCTATAAGTAGTATGTCAATCTATTGAAACCTCTTCCTAATAAATCAATAGTTTGTTATTTATAAGTACAGTAAACGCCAACTCTCATTGTACATTTAACAAAAAATTACCAAGCTCACTATCTTGATTTGTTGCAAGGTTTAAGCTTAATAAATAACATAAACATTTATATTACTGAATCAATAACCAAACGTTCACAAATAATGCAAACAACAAACCCTAAAAAATTTAGCCACTCATAATATCATTAACCTGCCCAACAACTAAACAATCTATGATAAAGATGCTAGAAGAGAAAGAAAACGAAATGAGAACTAGATGGGACAACTCTCCTTTTCTTTGCCCAAACCTAGAAAATCTGGATGACGGGGTGCTCTTTACCTAGTAAGGAATGAAAACCTTGATTCTCCACCTATCTTTAGGCTCTTAATATGTGTTTTAGCTTTAGTAGGCAAGTTTCACGACACACCTTTGCCTTAAGGATTTTTTACAATATATATATCAAGACAAGTCATAAAACACTAAAAAAAGTGAAACCCGCGTGTCTCTTCATGCTAGGCATCCCCCGATCGTGGGAATTATCCTTATGTTTCCCATGATCGTGGGTTAATATGATAGAAACTTTCTTCATAGATTTCACAATTGTGGGCTCTTGTTCTTCAATAGCTCCACTTCTCTTCTCTTCTTTTAGTCCCTAGCTCAATCACAAGGGTGTTCACCCTCCATTCTGACATCAAAATGATCAATTCTTACCCTAAACCAACATCAAACACAAAAGAGCAACCATATAGATCAAATTAAACAAAAACACACAAAATAATTCCTAAAGCATGATAACACTAACCTATTATACAAGAAAGACATATCAAATACTTAGAGAAACACATACTAATGCATAACTATCAACTTCCCCACACATAAATCATTGCTTGTCCCTAAACAAAATCAAACACAACCAATCAATTCCATCACTTCATTTTCAAAAAGATTAAAGAATGCAATCACTAAAAGTTTGGCCAACTCAAATGTCAAGCTATTACATATATCATTACTACTTTTCGTTAGTGTACATAAGCAAACTCAATTTATGCCACCATCACTCAAAGATAACTATAAACCCAAAATAAATCTTCCCCATGGTTTCACTTATTTCTTTCAAGTGTTTGATTTTTAGTGTTTCGCTCAAGCTCCCTATAGGAAACTACACTACCATAGGCTTTCTAATACACCAATTATCCTCTACAATGATTACATTCATAAATAGATGAAAAGGACTTGTTTTAGGTTATAATGTGGTAAGGGTTAAGGTGGGTAAAAACGTTGGAGTTATGTATGTATAGTGCCTTGGAAAGCAAGTGTATTTACATGTACCTTAATTATCTTTCAGTTATAGTTTTGTAATGAAAATATTTATTATTAATGAAACAAAAGAGTTTGGTTTTATTTGTGTGAGCATTATAT
>JANVCQ010474498.1:0-18231 GCA_025531925.1 Erythroxylum plowmanianum | reverse complement strand
ATAGGAGTCATAACAAATCCTTATCCTAATGGGTATATGACAACATAACATATCCTTATGGATTCAATCCTTTATTAATATAGTGTTTATTAAACACTCTCCTTTAAAGGGAGTTACAAGTCTTCTAATGTATGTTGATGACCTAATGTACGTTGATGACAAAATAGTGATCGGGGATGATGATAAAGAGAAATAGTTGCTAAGTCAACAATTAGCTAAGGAATGTGAGATTAAAGGCGTTGGGAAGGTTAAAGTATTTCCTAAGAATTAGAATTGCACAATCTAGGTAGGGAATTTTTATCTCGCAAACAAAATTATGTTATAAATCTTCTCAAGGAAATAGGTAAGACAACATGCAAACTTGCAAGCACTCCTATTGATTTGAATCTTAAGCATGGAAAAGCAAAGGAGGATGTTGCAGTAGATAAAGAGATGTATCAGCACCTAGTAAGAAGATTAATTTATCTTAATTTATCTGTCTCACAAATAACCGAATATAGCATATGCAATGAGTGTAATTAGTCAGTTTATGCATAGTCTAAAGGAAGTTACATCTACAAGGAGCTCAAAGGGTACTTCTATATCTTAAAGGAACTTTAGGCAAGGGTATTTTGTTCAAAAGAGGTTCTTAAGGCATTCACTTATACAAATTATGCTATATCTATTGTTGATAGAAGATCAATTTTAGGACATTGCACTTTTCTTGGTGGAAACTTGTGACTTGCAGAAACAAAAAACAAGTTGTAGCTGCTCGGTCAAGTGCAGAGGTAACTTTTGGTCAGTCGCTCAAGTTATGTGTGAAACTCTAGCCGAAGATTATTCTTAAATACTTGAAGATTAAGTGGGATGACCCTACAAAACTATGTAGCGACAACAAATCGGTAATCAACATAACTCACAGCCCAGTTCAACATGATTGAAATGATAGACACTTTATCAAGGAAAAGCTGGAGAGGTGGACTAATTTGTACACCTTATGTGTCTACTCATAGCCAATAGGCTAACATTCTCAATGAAGGTTTGATCAACACAATTTTTCAGACTATTATATCCAAGCTGAGAATGGAGAATACCTATTCATCAGCTTAAGGGGGAGTATGGCAAAATCATGCATATTGATAGATTGTTATATTTGAATAAGTTTCCTATTATATTCGAATATCCCATAAATCATGGGGTTAAAGAGAATCCCATAAATTATGGGATTAGATATTAGAATATCCCATAAATCATAAGATTAGAATCATTAGTTTCCATTTATAGCTATTAGAATTTTGTAAGCCTACTGTAAACAATTCACAATTCAATTCCTATTTAAATTCTAAGAATGCATACCCAATCTTTCTATAAAAAACACTGAATTTTTTTCCTATAAGCTTGAGTTTTCAATTAAAAGGTAAGATGTTTCTTCTAAAAGTGATTCTTAGATTCTAGAAGTGATTCTTAATTTGCTACCCTCCATTGCTTGTTTAACCTTAGAATTCCAGCATTTCTAGCCCAAATTTCCAGCAATTCTAAACATGAAGTTCCAACAACCTAAGCAGAAATCCCAAATTTGAAACTCAGATTCAGCAGCCGATTGTCTCTTACCACATATTTGTCAAATACAATTCATGATCCCTATTTAGTAACACTACCACTAAAATAAACAAACCCTGATCTAGTCCTAAACCCTAAAATGTTTTGCGAAGGAAAACTATGTGTTCCTTATTTCTGATAGGTAACTTATTAGAAGAACACACACGTGCAGGTTCTGAAGCCTTATCTACATACATGGCCAATAGCAACATTTTCCTTGAGCTCCTCCCTTTTATCCTCAAAACACAAACAATAACAGTAAGGGGTTGCCTCAGTTACATTGATTTCTAAAAGTCAGTATCCTAATTTAGGATTTAAAAATCAACATTTCAATTCAAAAGCCATCCCGTGATTCTAACAGTGCATTTTTTTTCTGTTCTGGTGACAAATGCAGCAGAATATAGACACCGCATCATGACTTAATGTTAACTGATGATGCTACTTGCAACAGCTGATGTTTCTGTATATAGTCTTGAATCAACCCAAAACAGGTAATCAATCCAAAACAGGCAAATAATGCAGAATTCTTACTTATCACATATCTCGAAATTTTTGCAATGCCTGCAAACCCAACGGTTTCCTGATACCATCAATATGCAACAATGTGAGCAACAATGATGCAAATGAACCATGATAAAATCTTCCTTCATTGGAGAAATTGTCTCGCCAAGCTGAAAAGTAAAAGGAAAAAAAATCATAAGGAAATGTTAATCATAATTGTACTCATCTCTAATTTTCATTTAATTATAAAGACCAATTATCTCATGACGGACAAGTTAATAAATCAAGCTCCAAAATTACATGCACTCAAAAGAATACAAGTGAGGCACTAAAGAACAAGTATAATGTGTAAATATGAAAACCTTTTCATCAAATAGACAAACTGAAAGAAAATACCATTATAGATGATATATTTTCATCAAATAGACAAACTCAAAGAAAATACCATTATAGAGATGATATATTTTCATCAAATAGACAAACTCAAAGAAAATACCATTATAGATGATATACTTTGATACTTGGTATTTTGGGTAAATAATTACAGCATCCTTTTTCTCCTTTTCAATTTTTTTTAATATTCCAGTCTATGATCAAACAAATTTAAGTTTAACAATCCCTTGTCTCCAATTGACCACGTGGATTGATAAAAATTAAGAAAAAGATGGAATTTGAAAAAAAAAATAAGGCACCTGATATTGGTGCCAGGCTAGTAATTGGAAAGAAAAATATTCTATGTGGATTGCTAACCAACAAAACTCAAATTTTTTCCCAATTATTTTCTTGGACAAGGAAAGAGTGTGTGTCTCTAATCAAGTGTACATTGAAAAAGAAATGAATCACATGGAAAATACTGAGCAGCAAGACATGGGAGATAAGAATTACTCTATGCATTAATAGCAGATCCTTTGACCCGTTACCAGAAAGATCCAACTGACCAGATGCTTTTAAAGCACGTTTCGTTATAGTCTTTTTGGTAGTTCCCTTTTTATTCTGTTTTCTGCTATCTTCTTCTTGGTTAAGTTGATTAATCAGGTCCTCAGCAGCGCCAGGCCAATAATCACCATCAAAGTATGGCAGCCTAGCTGCTGTTACCTTTGCCTTAAATTCACCAGTAGATGTGAAGAAATGATCGTACAGATTAGTGAGCTGGACCACTATGTTATCCTTGGTAGCTTTTCTTAACATAGACAGGTACCTGACATAGAAAAGGGATATCCTAGCAGTATATTAGAGAGGACTATAGATTAATTTGTATTACACAGAAATAGAAGTCTTTTTTAATCTGAGTTCTCTCACCACTCCCGAAGTTTGTCAGACTTTGGTGTTTTCTGGATCTCAGGATGACAGTACAATATATAATCTTCACCCTTTAATGGAGGGCAAGCCCAAATGTAGCAACTTGTAAAACCCCTCTTCTTGCAGTACTCAAGATATCCAATCTGCAGGAAGATACATAAATATCAATACCACTTCCTAGCAAGATCTACAGTTAGTACCCTTAGCTGACACCAAAAATATTTAGCCATCTGAAACTAACCAATATTTCATGGTAAACAAAAGTACGTAGAGCCTCTCCAGTCACTGCTTTAATCTCAGGTCTAAAATACTTAACAGAATCGAGATAAGAAAGATAAACACGCCGTTGATTTGGCAATTGGCATTCCGACCCAAATTCTTGAACATACATTCCAAATAGGCAAACCTCCACACCTTCAATCTTCTGAAACAACAAAACCACCTGGAAGAGAAATTAAAAATTCCATGTTATTGTGAACACAAGAACAAGACTTGAGAAAATTTCAAGTGTCAGCTTACGCAGTCATAAATTTTCCACAATTTTCCACAATACAACAATGCAGCTATATAATATTCATAAATATATATACACATACATAGTACAAGAGTGAATAGTAAAAATTTTGTTTGCCTAGAAAGTCTTTAATAAAAGGCCCTTAACAAAGTTAATATGACCAAGTAGATATATATTTTAAACTTCTTTTGACTCTTAGTTTGAAATAAAGTCAACTTTTCATTAAGTTTGTTCACAAACCAAGTTAAACTTATCTACAAAAGTAAACCGTTTAAAATTATGATAAATAATATGATAAAAAGAGACCTAGTATCTTATACTAACAAAAAATTTTCATTACAGTTTCTAAAGCAAAGAAATTTTAATTCACAACTTCTGCTATATCATGTCAGCAATGTTGAGCAAACCTATATGCATCTTTTGAGGGCTTATATTGATTAGATGTATACATATATAAGGTTTTGAATTTATCAATTTGGCTTTAGTTTACAATTTCAATTTTATTTTTTGAAATTTATTTAGACCTCTGCCATTTCTTGAAATCTTTATTTATAGTGTAAAATTGCTCTAAGATGTTATTTAAATAGTGTAAATATTAATTTTATCCTCTTGTGCCAAACATTATAGTTTATGTTTTCTTTTTAATTATGGTTCCAAGGGAGCAACATCAAAAGAAATCTTCTATTTTCCGCATGATTACTTCTAGGATCTTAGGAACACAGGCCACAAGTGGCAATTTATGCAACTATGATATTGTATGTGGAACAATATATTGTTTACATAAAGGTAAAAGATGTGGAACAAAAATATTGTCAGCCCTTCAACTTAACAGTATTTTTGTTGTACTCCAACAATTAAAATTTCTAATCCAATCCTTGAACTTCGCTAATCAGTGTATATTAGAACTGCCTTTAATATTATTAACAAAAGTCATGTATGACAGCAATGGAATTTAAATTAAATATACAAATGTGAGTAGCATCTGTCTAACTTGAATGCCATATAGAGTTTTCATTGAAGACATTGATTAAAGTTTTAATATAAAGAGGTCAGCAAAGTTCAAGAACTAAATTAGATGGTTTAATAGTTGAAGGATCGAAATAAGAAATAACGCTAAGTTAAAGACTAAAAATATATTTGTTCTTGTTCCTTTTCTTTTTCCTCATCAAATCCAAAGAATTTCTTTATACATTATCTAACATATTTTTTTGTTCTAATATATTAACTACATATATTGGATAGAAGCTAACTAGATTTTCAAAAAAGGGAATCTTATGACGTGTTAGCTCAATGATTAATGTTCACCAGAACCATATGTCAATTTTGGTAGATAGGGAAAAAAAAGATAATTTACGAGCTTATTTATAGTGAACTATTGAAAAAATAAAATCAGTGAAATGAAAAACACAATATTCTGCTCATATAGTAATATAGTAGGAGAAAACAAAGATATATGTTTTATTCTTTCTATTAAAAAAAAGAATCGATTGTGTAGTTGACAAATCTTCCAAAGCAACTAGTTCTATGAAAACTTTTTCAGATTTAGGATTAATGAATCTTGCGAATTTTTGTCCTATGAATCATGATATGAATTGAATAAGAAAGTATAGAATAAATTCTTGCATACATTTACGGAACACTTGTAATAGAAGGACAAATAGCCGAAGTGATACAGAACAACTTAGAGTTTTAATGAAATAAAATAAAACAGATCATTCAACACATGCTTTACTTTGGTGAGATGAACAGTTGGAATTGGTGAGACACTTACTCACTTTATTGTTCACCTGAATAGTGATAGCAAGAGCAATTTTTTCAAATTTACTTCTGTTAACAATCCTAAAGTCTACAACAGATTCAAATGTGGCAAATTTAAGACACATCATCAAGTTAATAAGTGTAGTCATATTTTCCATATGTTTTACAGGTTGTTCGGAGGTTAGTCTCCACTTTACCATTTTCGTCCCCAGTATTAGGGTGTTAGTTTTCCCTTCTTGTAGTTAAGGGGTTTCAGTTAATAAAGAAGGAAGTCGAGAAGTTCATCACAAGTCCTCTTGAGTACTTCTAAACTCAAGAAAGCTCTAAGTTTCTTCAGTGCTCAAACTCGTCCTAGGAAGCCGCCACCTCATTGTTTTCTAGAACCTGTTAACCCCTCTCCCGCTAGACACACTAGCCGAGCCGTAACTCGTTTCGTAACATGGGATGGTATCAACTTCATACTAAGTTTTATGTACTATATGAGAATTAAAAAAATAAGTTAGCCATATAAAGTTGTTTAGAAAATAAAGAATCCTTTCTACAATAGGATTCAATTTTGTAAAATTCTTAGTTGGAAGCTTCTTAATTATTAAGATTACGGTTTCCAAAACTTCTCTACATATATGTATTCAATTGTTTAATGAGAGGATTACTGATTTTGTTCATAGTTTTGAAAATCTCAAATTACAAGAGGCAATACTTTCTTTTAAGAGCGATTCTTATACTTTAAGAATAATTCTCAGAACTACCCAATCAAACATGTTACCCACTCTAATCAAGCTTACAGCGGATTATGCAACCACTGATTTTTCATTTCAATCGATTTTTAATCAAGATTGGTTTACTGTTCATTGAATTCTAAACTACAATGTTTGAAAGGTGAAAGTTCATCGACTTCTTTAGAGAGGAAAACATCTATTCTTTCATAAGATGGTAAAGAGTTTCAAAATTACTTTTTGCCAAGTTATTGCAGTAATTCTGCCTATCCCAACCATCCTGAAGATTCGATCTTGACACTGAACTTTACTTTTGGTTCTTCAAAGGATAAGTCACCACCAATTTTGTTGCTTATATGCTAGGGCATATGTAGTCGAACAAGACCGACAAAAGTCAATATTTTAACTGAAATCCCTCGATTAAAGCCGTGGCTAGAATAAGATACCTACAAAGAAGAATAATGTTATGGTACACTTCTCTCTTAAGAGTCTCCCTGTCCATCTTTCCTTTTTACTATCAATTTGTGCACAACTCATTCACACTTCTCTTTTAGAAGCTAGATCCCCCACACTAAGCTTAAAATCTTTTCTACCCCTTTTCAGCTCTTCGCAAGAGAAAAAGGAAAAAGTAGACAAATTGCTATTAGGCTAAACATAACCGCAACGTTGAAATTGAGAAATTCTATTTACATAATAAGAAAGTACATATCATTCTAGTACAGTTGGTGCCTTCTAGGATGTGGTGATCTAGCTAAGTTTGTTATTTGAGTCAGCATAGAGTGCAGTATTTGGGGGAGGTGATAGAGATGAGTATGGACACCATATTGGTGATTTTGTTTTGGGGAATCTCTGGGTCAGGGAAGAACAATGGCGTCACAAAAGATACTATTTTCTTTGTTATCAAAGAATACAGCTCACCTTTTACACATTTTCTTCTCAATTTCTCTCTATTCCTCACCCCCTCTTCTCTGTTTCCTATCTTATTACAGTTATCATAGTAAGGTCTTATCATAATGCTTACATTTTTAGATTGCCAAGTGACAGCGAAATTAGTCCTATATTTAAAGTTACACATTTAACTTTTTTCTCACAATTTTAGATTTTAGAATCTAAATTTTAAGAAGTTAAATTCAAACTTGCATAATCAGGAGTTGTTGCATTCTGTGTCAAGGGCATCTCCAAACAGGCCGAAGAGATTTGATAGAGTTTATAAACAAAACAAAGCAGGAAAGATCACTCGTCCACAACTTTTAATTTCTTTTAGGACTTAAAACTTATTTAAGAATAAAAAAGGCCTTATTAGAGTAGAATTTGGTTATACTTTGAAAAAATTATTATGATTTAAGGATCCAAGAACTTCTCCACATATATGTTTCAGCTCTTTTATGAAGGTGTGATACTTTTTTTAAGAGTAATTTCTAGTTTCACGATCCTAAGATATTGTTTGTTTGTTTGTTTATTTAATAAAATCCAGCAATTCTAACTTGGATTTCCAGCAACTCAAACCTTAACTTTCAACAACCCTTTACAAAAATTTCAGCAACTTAACAAAAATCCAGATTTTCCAATTTTCATAAATTTTATTAATTAGTTGTTATATCTTCTATTCATTCCACATCACAAAGAGGTATCACATCACATGAACCCTTGGTTTTCTCAATTATTGCACAAATATTGTGGTTTGCTAGTAAATGAGAGCATTTGAAATATGATGTGCAAACATCTTGGAGAACAGTTTGAATAACATAAGTTAGGCACTACATCAAATCTTTTTACTAAATGCTGGTAAAGAAGTTTTTATTGACCTTTGTGATTGTTTCGATGAGATTTTTGTTTTGATTATGTGCAGCACCGCCCATCAAGTGCTTACAATTCTCCATACTGGACTACAAACACTGGTGCTCCAGTCTGGAGCAACGTTTCCTCGTTGACTGTTGTAAATCAAATTGGGGAAGTGGAGTTTTCCAAGTTCTAGGAGTGTGATCGTCTTTGATTCTAGTCCTACTCCCAATATTAGGTTTTGTGTTTGTAAAGGCTCTAGTGACGGTATATCTATCCCCTTCTAATTGTTTCATCTTTCTTGCTACATACATTATGACTACTGCTTTTAACTCTGGAAAGCATCTTTATTATGACTGTTTGCAAGTTTTGTTTTGTATGTGAATTTCTTGACAAGTGCATCTTGTTAACAAGTTGGACATCTTTTTGATAAACTGTTACTATGCTGCTACATTTTTATTTTATATAAACTAATCATAAAAACAACCAGTGATCAAGGAGCCACGCTTCAATGATGACGATGAACATAGAAATATATTCAAATTTCCATCTAGCAGAATAAGTTATTGTAAATATATGTAAAAACAATGTTGCTTAAGTAATTAAAGTTATATTAGCATTTTATTGTATCATTCAGCCATTTTTAAATCAATACAACTCAAATCATTTCCGATACACATATTCCTGTGATCAATTAACATAAATATGGTGTAGTTTAATTAGTTGCAATAGAATGATTATATGTTGAAATCACGTATATTTCAAAAGTAGATGTCTGTGACAAAAAGTGCCACTAATCACATGCAAATGCAGCGCATTTATAGGAAAGACTAACTAACAAATATAGAAATAAGAAACTGGGTGTATTTCCTGCATACCTTGGACTTGTAAGGGTATTCAGTTGGATAATTCTCTTCTCTAAAAATTTCAAGAAATCGTTGCTTCACCTCCAACTTTTTGTCAACTGATGAAACAACACGAACTACAAGAGCTTCTGCTCCAGGAATCTGAAAATACGAGTTATTGCAAAAATCAGATAACAGCACTTAGCTCACTGTCCAAATTTGTTCATAAATACTTACATAACCTTATGGAAATTAACAGTATAAACTATGGAAGGATTTGCTTCAGGTCTCAAATAGTAACATATAAAGCCACCATCAAATTAAAAACCAGGTTGTCAGCCCTTAGACTCTCTGTAATTATTGGTCTTAACTGGCAAAGGATTGAGTCTGCTAGATATAATTTTATGTGATTCACTATGAATCAACAATAAAATTTTAAGTGTATCGATTCCACACATACTAAGATGAAAAACAATCCTGCACTAAGAACAAAGAAGATAGCATTCTTTAAATAATTGACACGAAATAACATAACTATCCCATTGATTAAAGAAAAGCTTGTTAACCACACAAACATATTGGACAATATGATCATATATGACCCACCTCATCATAACTTTTCCCTAGAAGTTTGGCCCTATCTTGTCTTTCCTCCTTCAGTTTCCTAAATAACCTCTGTTCTATGTGATCACTAAGTATGGTTCTTGGTAAATCTTTTGCTCCAAGAACAGCACTCTGTGGCAAGGGCTTACGCTCCCCTCTTTCAACCTCTTGAATGTAGCAATTAGGACAAGTATATTCAGCTTGCCCACCATCATTCCTCCGACCATTAAATAGAGCACAAATCTGATGTTGCCAGGCCTCGCACTTGTCACATTGAACCCACTGCACATATAAGAAATATAAAACACAAAAAGCAAAGCAACCAATTCAATACTAGCATGCAAAGTTAAAGTAGCCCTATGTAAGGAAGCATTAGAATAGTACAACAAGCATTCACAAACCCATTCTTCAGTTTCCTCATCATTTTTCTTCTTCTCAAACCTTGCCTTCAGTTTTGTAGTCCCATCAACAACAATAGTATCTCCACGAGCCTCGTTATAGCACGGAATACATAAATAATGCCTTGTATCACCTGTTCCCATATAATACATGGCATTGCGCTTGATGCGAGCACCACATGGTGTACAGTATATAGGAGGTGGCTCAAAAGTAAGCTTCTCAACGGCACACAACTGACAAGAGTTCTCACTCATCAGATGCTCCATTGCTTGATTTTTTTCAGCCTTAGCCTTACTCTGCACAAAGCAAAGGAATGAGTCAAATGACAGGAATTTCAGTCAGAACTCGTTTCTATTGCACGGAAGAAGAAGGAAAGATGTAGTCAACACAGGGGAATGTTTATGAGAAATCAAATGCTTTTTTAATTTACAGAGCACTGAACCAAAAGTAATCACCAAGAACTGAATGAGTTGCGTTTTTACAACATTACTAGCTCATACATACCAGTAAAAGTGTATTGTGCAGAGCATCAACAAGAAACCCCAATAATTCCCTAAGCAATTGCTTTGCACATAATCATAGATCATGATATAAATTTCAACTAGTATTCAAAGAGATCTTCAGGCTAATTCAAGAAATTGATATGGATTCATTGCTCATTCATTTAGCCACTTGAGACAAAAGGTAAAACCGATAGCAATACCATTTCTTTTCTACAGAGGTAGCTAATCACAAATGACACTTTGTTGTGTCCTTTGGAAAGAATAAGCAGCTCAAGCACTTTCAACCATCACAACCTTTTTGAAAGTTAGAGAGGAAAAGGATGGGTGTCATGCACTGTTTTCTCTTCATTCATTTTATATGATTTTCCTGTACTGGGATCAGAAACGGAAAGAAAATGAAAACAAATAGTAATGCCAAAAACATAATTAACAACTTAGGATATGCCACACAAGTACAAGTTACTTTCTGGAAAAGGAATATATTGCTCACAAAGTGATTCAGGTTTCTACAGCTTACAATTACAAAGAAAAACTATCTGAAAGTAGTACGACAATTATCATCAATTTGTAGTGCAACATTGCTAACACAGGCAAAATAGATAAGCCGATATTTTTTAAAAGATGGGATATTGCACACTTCGCAAAAGTTTCAAAATTTACTGCAGAATGTTCCGCCAATTGCTGTAATTTATTTGGAAATTCCAAAAAGAAAAATCCTAGTGATTAATAAAAGGATACATAAGGCACAAATAGGAGTGTAAGAAACAATCTTTAAACTGGTGAACTTGAAAAGGCACAGAACAAAAGAGAACCCTCACCTGACCGACCCACTGTCTGAGTCCAATAATATGGTCTCTAACTTGTTCAGGAGTGAACAGTTCAGTCAAAGACACCCCCTGTATTACTTTTGGTTTTCCAGTCTTGGTTCCAGCAACTTCCGAACGTTGGGTGACATTTTCTTGTTTCAGTAAATCAAGTTCTTTCTCAACTTTCATACTCTCCTGTTTCACTGATCTAACGGACTCACTATGTATAGTAGAATCAACACCAAGCCTTTGGCTACTCACATCATCCATGTTATCTTTCCGCATCTCGCTACTACTTGGACTTCCTTGTCTAGAACTAACAGGAAGCTCTGACTTCACCTCCATATGCTCAGGCTTGATTGGCATACAAGCATCCCTGTGATTGAAATCTTGGCACTGGACTTTCAGGGATGCATAGCACTCACCAATTGTAGAAGCTGGCACAGCAGAACCTTCACTCTCAGGTTTGAAAGAATGAGGGGATTGCTCTATCTTCATTCGTTTCATAGCTGGTTGTACATCTTCAGAAAATTCAATAACAGCTGAACTTTTTGACATTAATGGTGCTGAATTATTAGTAGTCTCAAAGGATTTGTTGGACAAGAAAGAATTTGTTGCTGGCCGAGTGCGTCCCTTCACTTGTGCTTCTATAAACTTTTTGACAGGAACACAAACTGGGCAACTAGCATCTCTGCAGTGCTTGAAGTGTTGAATCAAAATCTTGGAATGCTGGCACCGAGGATGGGTGCATGGAGATAAATTGCATCTTCCCATATGTCTCAACAAGTTCTGGGCATTAACACAATTAAACTCTGGACATTTCCCTTCAGGGGCAGTGCATCGACGAGCATGCCACAGGAATAAAAGCCACCTCTGTTGATTTTTAAACTGTCTGTCACGTGTTGCATTTCCAGATCTATAGGTGGCATTTTCTATGTTTTGGGGCTCAGATGTGCCTCTGTGAGGAACTGTTTGAACCGTAATAGATCCTTCAGAAGATAGATTATTAGGTTGAGCCTCATCTTGCCCAGAGATTCTTTGACAGAAATCTTGTTGGACACGATGCTCAAGTGACATGTTTTCAGAGATGCAAGTTTTGTCTTGTGATTGATGATGCCGTTGACCATGCAATACTGAATCTGATTCTGTTCCAACTGTAACGCAGTTAAAATCACTTTGGGCCTCTGAAACAAATTCATGCTGAAGCAAGATCTCTTTCTTTTGCTGTGAATTTTGAGTAACCGAGGAACAGTTATGATGTTGTCCAGTTGGAAGAGACAAACTTTGTACATGCCTAGAACGATCTTCAACAGCATTTTGCTGGAATTGGTTTTGTAACTCAGATATTTGTCGCTGTTCAGAGGTTTGTGAGATTAAAATCTCATTGTGTCGCTCCACTTGAGGCTCAAGCTTCACTTGAGCACTATGATCAGAAGCGAACTGAGAGTGACAAAAAGCACTATTGTTCATCAGATGCTGGTGCCAATGACCTTGCCGCTTAGTTAGGTGTTGCTGCTGAAAGAATGACTGTTGCTGAAACTGATTAGACTGTTGCTGAAATTGTTGCTTCTGATGAGATTGAAGCAGACTCTCTCCAGATGCTATTTGGGACTGAAAATTCGTCTTTTCAGACTGATCAAGTGTTTGGGGCTTCAGCTTCATATTTGCAGTACGTTGAGTATCATGTAAACTGGACTCGTTATTAGTGGAAGTAGAATTCATTTTTGACATGGACTGCATGCTCATAGAACTTAGATTTTGAGTGTTCATCGTTGATCCAACGGAAGATACAGCTCCATAGAAATTTCCAGAACCAAAAGAATCAGCCGAACCCACCCCATATCCTTCCCCTGAACCTATTTTAAATTAGATGACACTTTAACGATAGATGTCAAAGCCAAAGCAAACATACAAGACAGAGAACTGAGAGAGATTACCCAGCATCAATTGTTGCTGATGTTGATCAAAATGCTGCTGTAATGGTTTCGGGGAACTAGCGTAGGGAATCACATTCATGTAGCCCTCTGATGTACTAGGGTCATTCACAAGGTGAAAATTGCTTGTAATCATTCCAACACCACCATTCAAAGGCCCATCAGATAAACCACAAGGTTTTTGTTGCAAACCAGATGGGATGTTGCTACCCATTTGGCTACCCAGGTTCTGCAATATATGATTGTTCTGACCACCCATATATGGCTTCTGATGCAATGGTTGTGATACCATAGTAGTGTCAAAAGAAGAATAACCAGCAGTGTTCTTAGAAGATTCCATACTCACAAAAGCAGGGTTTGTATTGTTATTACTAAATCCAGGAGTTGGAATCATTTGGTTCGTCATCCTTTGCAACCCTATGGATGACATATTCGTACCAGAACTAATGGAATAACTGGGTTGTGATTGCTGATATCCATTAGCTTGATTTCCTGTAAACAAGGAATTTCAATCATATGCAAAGCATAGATAGAAGTAACTATGGAAGTTGTAACTGAGGCTTTAATTTGTAATAAGTACCACCCTGAATACCACTAGTTGGCAACAGCACCCCTGTGTTGACACTTGTCAGTGCTATGCTATCACAGGCTGTGGAAGAAATCATCATTGTATTTACAGAAGAAGCCATCAGGTTGGAATTCCCATTGTGTGACATACCCGGGGTTGGTATCATTGTACCAATGGAAGAGGATGAATTAACAAGCTGTACATTTCGTCGGTTGTGGATATTTGCAGGAGGGTGCTTGAGCAGTGCACTCAAACGACTCTCTAATGTACTCACATTCATATACTCCTCCTACAAGAAAAGTTCTAATGCTTGTGAATCCAAAAAGATAATATGACCAAGAATCGAATGAAAGGGAGAGGTCAAACAACAAAGTGATTATTATCATCATTATCAACCAATCAATCACGATATAATATAAGCAATTAGAGATCCAGGATATTTGAAGAGAAGATAAATAAAGCACAAAAATGAACCTTTGACTGAGCAGCTTTGAACAGACCATACTCCAGGCGTTTAGCAAAGTCCCTAAACTTCTGCTTCTGTGGTTCACCAACTGGATGAGACTGCCGCTGCAATATAATTGCCAATCTATACAGCATCCCCGAAAATAAGTCAATGTGAGAAACACAATTTTGTTAAACAACAGGCAAATACATGTTATTCCTAATATTTGTCTATGAATATTTGCAATGTGCTGTTTAAGAAACTAGAAGCCAAAACCAAATGTTTTTAAATATAAATCTACAAGGAATATTTAAACAGCCAATCAGTGAGTACAATGCCACCAAAAAGGTGAGTTCAATAAGGATCTCCATCCATGATAACCCAAATCGAAGGTAGTACTCAATGCTGAAAATCCACTTATGACCCGAAAAAAAAGAAAGAAAAACTGGAATAACTGAATGTATGTTGGGAAAGTTCTAATAACCCTTGAACAAAAGTAGCGACGTTAAAGTTCACCTGCATGTATAAATGAATTACATGCAGAAGAACGGACAAGACTTTTAATAACTAAAATTACTGGCAGAAACAACCCTTAAATTTTGCAACCAACCATCTTCACCAGAGACTTTGGTGCTAAAGAAATAAAAGACGATGCGGTAAAATAGATTAATATCAAGCTAATACATGTCACTTATAGTGATGCAGGAGCAATTAGTTTAATTTTCCTAGTTAATATTGGATTTCTTACTATTTAGTATTTCTTAAGTTATTTGGATTCCTAGTTATCATAGGATTAGCATATTACTTTTTAATTAGTATTTCCTTTTCCTATTAGGAGTTGGATTAGGTCCTATGCTAGTATAAATAGGCTGCCTATGCTTGATTTTTAGGTATGTCTTTTATCAATCAAATAATTTTATGCTTTTAGAGGTTTTTCTACAAACCCTAAGCCCTATTTTCCAGTTCCAGCTACAATTTACATCAATTATAGCCTATTCTATTCTACTTATCTTTGTTTTTCCTTTCCCACACTACGCCAAATTGGTATCAGAACAAGTTAGATCCTTAGATTTTGATTGCTTAGCTATGGTTGGACGTGGTAGAACACACGGACGTGGAAATCAAGATAACCAAGGAGAGATGGCTAAGTTTAGATGTGTGATTGCAGACTTGTCACAAGCTGTGCAAGATTTGCAGCAGTGATGGGAACCAGTGGCAGCTCGAATGGAGATTCCGGAAGGCAACCACGACCCCTCGGATGTACCAGAAGGTAGTCTTGAGGCTGAAACTGAAGATTCAGTGGATGACAATCCCTTTCATGCAGCTGGACCCGTAAACAATGCAATAAGAGGGGGATTGGAAGAGAGGTTAGCCCATGACCCTGAATTGAATGGTGGTGGAATTACAATTGAAGCTGCTGATTTTCATGGAAAGATGCATGTGGAGAACTATTTGGATTGGGAGGCGACTTTAGGGACTTATTTTGAATGGAAACCTGTGGTTGAAGCTAGAAAAGCGTTGTTTGTTAAGCTTAAATTGAAGAGCACTGCACTTCAATGGTGGAAGCGAGTTGAGGAGCAACGTGCATGACAAGGCAAGCCTAAAATTAGCACTTGGGAACACATGAAAGCAAAGTTGCGCAAACAATTTTTACCAACTGATTACTTAATGGAATTGTATGAAAAGTTTCCATTCGTTGAGATAAAGGAGCTCAAGTGTGGAGGAATACACGGCTGAGTTTAACAATCTCTCAATTCGAGTGGGGTTGAATGAAACTAACGAACAATTAACCTCTCGATATCTAGCAGGTTTGAATCAATCAATTAGGGATGAGATGGGAGTAGTTTGATTGTTTAACCTTGAGGAAACAACGCAACGCAACATGCCTTAATGGCAGAAAAATGAATCTGGAGGTATGGTTCTAGAAGGAATTTTTTTGGAAGAACTGATGGAGCTGTTCAGAGGAATGTCGGAGCTATTCGCAATGAAAAAACAGGTCAATCAACTCCTAGAAACAGTCGCGAGACTGCCAACTTGAACTGAGCTAATGGAGGAAATATGGGCAACATTGAAAAAGGGAAGGCTTTGGTGAAGTTTGGAGCAGCAAACAACTCTAATCCTAATAATTTTAAAGCTGGCAGCAGCTCACAGATTCGATGTTTTACTTATGGAGAAAAGGATCATGCTTCTTATGCTTGTCTGGAGTGAAGGGTGAACCTCGTTGAATTAGAAGAAGGAGAAGAGGACGTGTCAAACCCTGTGTATAATGATAATGTGGAAGAAAGTGAGGATATAAATGTGTACCCAACTCAACGAGAATCTTTAGTGGTTCGACAAGTAATGACAACCACTAACAAGTGCGAAAGGGAAGATTGGAGACGTCGTAGCATATTTTGAACCCATGTTAATTGTGGAGGTAAGGTGTGCAATCTAGTTATTGATGGAGGTAGCATGGACAATGTTATTTCAAAAGATGCAGTAGAAAAGCTTAAACTTACCACAGAAAGGCATCCTCATCCTTACAAGATTGGTTGGCTTAAGAAGGTCATGCAATTCCAGTCACTTCTCGATGCTTAGTCAAATTTACTATAGGTTCAAATCTAGATGATGAAGCTTTGTGTGATGTTGTGCCTATGGATGTTGGCCATCTTCTTGTGGGCAAACCTTGGTTATATGACCATGACATGGAACGCCTCACTAAACCAAACACTTACACTTTTCGTAAAGGCAACAAGACTCACACCTTAACCCTTTAAAGGAAGAAGCCAAAGAGACTTCTAAATCTTCAAAGGGTGGCAAGGTTAGTAGATATATAGCAGCTAAAAGGTTCGAATCAAGATGTGAAGAGTCAGAGGTGGAGTATGCCTTGATTAGTAAGGCTATGAAGGATGACAAAGTCGGAAATTTGATTCAACAACCTCCTGAAATCCAGCAATTGTTGAAGGAATTCAAGGAGCTGGTCAGCAATGATTTGCCTCCAAGTTTACCGCCATAAGAAGCATTCAACATGCTATTGATTTGGTGCCTGGAGCACCTCAGCCTAATTTGCCAGCATATAGAATGCCACCTATGCAGCATGCCGATATACAAAAACAGGTTGCTGAATTGCTTAGTAAGGGACTAGTGCAAGAAATAAAGCCCTTGTGCTTTAGCATCTCTACTTGCTCCAAAAAAGGATGGTTCTTGGAGAATGTGTGCTGACAGTTGTGCTATCAACAAAATAACTGTCAAGTACAGATTTCCTATTCCTCGTTTGGATGATATGCTTGATCAAGTAGGTGGTTCTAAAGTGTTTTCAAAGATTGATTTGAAGAGGGTACCATCAAATCATATTGAGGCGTGGAGATGAATGGAAGACAATTTTTAAAACACCAGATGGACATTTTGAGTGGTTGGTGATGCCATTTGGTCTTTCTAATGCACCTAATACATTTATGAGAATCATGAGCGAAGTACTTAAGCCATTCTTGAACTCTTTTGTAATTGTTTACTTCGATGACATTTTAATCTATAATTGGAGCAAGGAAGAACACTTGGTTCATCTGCACCAAGTTTTGGAGGTCCTGCGTAAGGAGATGATTGTAATAAATTTGAAGAAGTGCACATTCTTGTGTGATGAAGTTGTGTTTTTGGGTTTTGTTGTTTCAACTGAAGGGATAAAACCAGATTTTGAGAAAGTTCAAGCCATCACGGAATGGCTAGGACCTCAAAGCATCAAAGATGTTCCAAATTTTCATGGTTTGACCTCTTTCTACGGGAGGTTTATAAGGAATTTTAGTGCTGTAATGAGTCTTATAACTGAATGTTTGAAGAAAGACAGCTTTGAATGGTCTAATTCAGCACAAAAAGCCTTTGTAAAAATTAAAACTTTGATGACGAAAGCACCTATTCTTGCACTACCGGACTTTGAGAAGTTATTTGTTGTTGAATGTGATTCTTCACATGTTGGAATTGGGGCTGTTCTAAGCATAAAGGGAGGCCTA
>JANVCQ010473974.1:0-18237 GCA_025531925.1 Erythroxylum plowmanianum | reverse complement strand
TCTAACTATCACTTTAATCGTTCTTTCACATTTCCAGACATCACCATACACCTATCTCTTAACTCTAAATTCATTTTAAATCATCTCCAAAAATACTCCAAAACTTATATATATATATATATATATAAACAGTAAAAACATCAACATATTAGAGTATTACATATTCATGTTTCCAAATTTTTTTGCTCTCATCACATACACATTTTCATTGATCTTTCAACTCTAAAAACTAGTTTAACACTATCCCATAACATTTTAGTCATCAAATCTAAAGAAAATCACCATGTACGACACTAAATCTCCTAACTCATTTTCCAGAAAATAAGAATATCACTGTTCTTAACCATTTAGCGGTGAACTAATGATGCATGCTTCATTTCATACAAAAATACATAATTATAACAAGCTTACTTGTTTGAAGCTCCAAAATATGCAAAATTACGTAACCCTAATCCCTCATGCATCCACGTACATCAACTTGAAAGTTGACAGGGAGATTCGGTTTTTCTTGGGATAGAAGAAAGAAATATCAAAGTGGAAGTGATGACAAATAGAGAAAAGAAATATTTAACTTTGATGAAAATTTGATAAAAACTTTGTGTTGGAGGAACTCTAGAGAAAGAAGTTTCGAGAAAGATTAAGACAAGTACAGTAGCTTATCTTTCAAAGATAAAAAAAACCTTAACTTTATAGCGTGGACACCTGTCCATTTCTTATCCACTTATCCACTTCCCTTCATTAAGACTTACTTAAGTATAATTTATACTTAAGTTTAAAACTCAAAAACACCACTGCAATCACAAGTTATAACCCATTAAATCATTTTCAGATTTTTCCATAAATACAGCATTTTGGGTTAACTTTGCATGTTCGATACTGAAGTTATTTTGTAACCTTTCTTTTAGAAACATATTTTCCTATGTCTTATGTCTCCATTGACACTAAAATCATTCAATTTGGTTTAGTGATTTGAAAGATATGCCTTAAACATTTTCGGACTGCTCTTGTCTAAAATAGTTCACTATGCATAAAATCAATCTAGAATTTAAACATCTTAGAGACTGGTTCAAAATTAGAATTCTTCATATGATTTATAACCCTATGTCTCTAGTTTATTCCAAATTAAAAATCATCTCATTTGGAATCCTACAGGTCCAGATATAATCAAAATACTGAAGTAAATACTAAAGTGTGTTCAGTAAAACAACACCAGTTCACCCAACAGATTCTCTCACTTTCATTCAATCAATATTTTTCCAATTAATTCAGAATGTTACAAATATTTGTGTAGAGATAAAACAATGTCTTATGAATCCAATGGCTCAACAATCAAATCATTTGGAGGTCCAGAGAAGAAGTTATTATCAAAGGAAGCAAGATGGTTCGGCTGCACAATGTTTAGCAACCATTAGAGAGCACTGTAGCTTGACAAGACAATTAAACATTCACTCTTGCAATTACTCACAAGCGTGAGTGAAGAAAGTCACACCTGTGCAGGAGTCACGCCCATGAGAATAAATCATGGGTGTGAGCAAAGTCATGGGTGTGAGAATAATTGACGGGGGTGAGAGATAAAGACAAAAATGTTGAAGAATATACACTGTCAGACCTGTCCCACGTTTTTCACTCTAACTCTCTCAATGCAATTCATATTGTTATGATTTTTTTTGGAGAGGTAGAGCAATATCTTACGAGTCTAATGGTTTAAGAATCAAGTCATTTGGAGGTCAGAAGAAGAAGTTATAGCCAAAAGAGTTAATAATATTCACATCAGTCCACTTTCACTGCACCTTCATTATGCACGATTGTGCAATTCCAATTGCTTCTCCATTGTCACCCTCGTGCTTTTTCACGATGGTGAGATCCCTTATGACCCTTAAGAGTCACGATCAAGCTCAAGCATGATCGTGCACACCCCTTTTCTTTTAACTTCTTCCAGCTCTTCCCAAAAGCAAACATTCGGGGCAATTTTACACAGACTTTTTTACAATAAAAAATGAAGGATTTAGGCCAAACATCCTTCTAAAAAATTGTTCCTTTATGTCTTATCTTTCAAAATAAATCAATTTCATGCAATTTGGTTCAATATGCTGCAAGTTATGCTAAAAACACTACATACTCGTCCAAACCACGATAGAATCCACAAACTCAAATTCGAGCTAATTTTTGAAACTGTTAAAGATATAATTCAATTTAGATTCCTTCATGAAAAATATAGCCATATGTCTTTAATTTAATATAAACTTAAAATCATCCCATTTGGATGTTTATAGACTAAGATATGGCAAAAATACATATGCATGCTCAGTGAAAACACTGCATCTGTACATTTTCTAGCACTCTTCATCATCATTTCATCTTAGTTCCTCTCTCTCTACTGTAAATCTTCAAATTCTCAGATTTTCATCCAAATGCTTATTCTTTCATTTTTATCTATTCTTTAACTTCATTTAATTCCTTTTTTCAGTTCAAAATCAATCAACTACAAGTTCATAAAATAATAACTATCAAAATCGAAACTTCAAGCTCTCTCTCTCTCTCTACTATGTTTTCATTTTCCAAAACATTTCATTTCATCAAAAACTTATCATTTTGTCTACTCTATTTCACAACCTCATCAACGTCTTCATATAAAATCATTAAACTCATTTCAGACCATGTAAAACCATCTCTAAAAATACTTCACAATTAGATGCATGAACTTTTACCCAGAACAAAGTACATGCATTTCTTCATCAACTTACGTAAACTTCCACATATTCAAACCAGAATAGATTATCTACATATATATCCATCCACAAACATTTTACAACTCTTCTCGGGTATAAAAATCAAAAATCAATTTAAGAAAACTCGTCGAATATTCACCAGTTATCAACCTTCAAAGTCGTCATTGTGCATGTGCACGATCACGATTTTCGTCCTTGAACCTCCAAAGTCGCCATCGTGCATGTCCATGATCGCAAAATTTACTTAAAAATCACCAATGTTGCTATCGTGCTTTTGCACGATAGCGACTTTCAATTTTAACCCTACGACCCTCATGTTTTTAAACTTCCAAAGTCACCATCGTGCTTATGCATGACGGTGCACTTCTAATATTTATTCAAAAGTCACCATCGTGCTTGTGCATGACGGTGCAATTCTTCTTCACCAAAACTTAACTTCTAAACTCCATAACTTTTGATCCCGAACTTCAAAAATTGCAAACTTTATATCAATGGAAAGCTAAAAGAAAGATCTACAACTTCTATGAAGACAATTTTGTCAAAATCCATCTAGATCAATACAGCTTATTCATGGAAGTTTCAGATAAAATTTAACTCCCTTAACTATTCATTCCTAGTAACTTCTCAGATGTCTTCTATTCACTAAAATCCAACAATTCAATTTTTATTTCTAGTTCTTCTACTCCATTTCATTTAACTCATTCACTATAACTACAATTCTCAACATATCCTATTACTATTCAATATACTCGAAATGTCAATGAGTGCATGTACAATTATTTTCATGTGTGCAAAAATTTAAATTCACATGCATGTATGCTGACATTATGTTGAGCATGAAATGCAAATTTTTTTCTAACTCTCACATTTCTATTTTCTGCATTATCGAAATCTAAATTCTAACCCTTAATATGAGGACGGGATGTTACAAAATTAGCTTTGCCTAATGAAATGTCTCAATTGCATAATATGTTTCATGTGAGCATGTTAAGAATATACAGATCTGATCCAACACATATGTTGCCAGCTCAAGACATTGAGGTTGATGGCAATTTAAGTTATGTTGAGGAGCCAATAAAGATAGTGGGTTATAAGACAAAGCAGTTGAGAAACAGAGTGATTCCATTGGTGAAAGTCCTTTGGAGAAATCACTCTACTGAGGAAGCAACTTAGGAAACGAACGATCATATGAGGAAACAATATCCCCACCTATTTGAACCATCAGGTAAGAACTTCACAGACAAAATTTCTTTTAAGAGGGGAGAGTTGTAACATCCGGTTACTTATGATAAGGTTAAAATAGTGTTTATAAGAGGTTAATGATAAATTAGGAAGCATAATTCATGCTTATGCATAATGTGGCATACACATACACGATAATATTGATTTTTGCACATTAATATGATTGTATATGCATTTATTGACATTTCTGGGTAAAATTGATTTTTAATAGGAATTGCAAATTTTATTGCCTTAAAAATTAAATTTGAGTGTATTAAATGTGATTTGGAAAATTTGATAATATTTCAGGTATTTTAGAAATTTAGAGTATTTTTGGTCTAGGAAAAATATTGAAATATGGACCAATGATAGTGTGACACATGGACTAATGATTTAGTGACAAATGACCTATATGCATTGGTGACATGTGCCAGTGAAATAGCAATACGCGTAGTTACATGTTTAGGAAGGAAATTTCTACAGCTGGAGTTTACTCTTCATTTGGTTTTGTTCATCACCGAAAACACTAAAATTTTCTTCCTCTGTCATACACACCGAACAACTTGTGATTTATATTTGAGAA
This sequence comes from Erythroxylum plowmanianum, assembly GCA_025531925.1. NCBI lineage: Eukaryota > Viridiplantae > Streptophyta > Magnoliopsida > Malpighiales > Erythroxylaceae > Erythroxylum > Erythroxylum plowmanianum. Next base: position 13,704 of record JANVCQ010473974.1, on the reverse strand, counting down.
CTTGGTTATTGATTCTTACATCAAAGTAAGAATTTCAGTCTATATAGAGAGTGTTTGTTATTGTTTATTTTGTAATTTCTTCATCCACCGAAACCACTCTCACTGTTGGGAATTTAGCTAACTTAAGTAAGTTGAGTTTTAAGCTTTATGGTTTTGTAAATGGCATCTTGATAATGTTTGAATTGGACTGAAATGGTGTTGTTAATTGGAGCAAAAATGAAAATGTAGAAAAATGATGAAATGCGTGAATGGTGATCTGTTTTGATGTTTGGGTTTTAATATGGGATTTTGGATATGTTTGTGAATGATTGGGGCTGAAATGGAAGTAGAAAAGATGATTTATGTATAAGATGTGTTAGTTGTAAAAGGTAGGAGTTAAAAATATGGAAAAAGTGAAAGAAGAATTTCTGGAGTATGATAGCTGTAATGTTCCATTGAATACACATCTGTATTTTGGCTATATCTTCATCTGCAAACATTCAAATGGGATGATTTTAAGTTTAAATTAAACTAGAGACATATGGCTATATTTTCATGAAGAGATCGAAATTGAATTGTGTCTCTAAGAGTTTTAAATTTTAGCTTGAAGTTGACTTTTTGAATTCCATAGTGGTTTGGGAATAGTCTGTAGTTTTTTAGTATAACTTGCAGAATACAACCAAATTGCATGAAATTAGTGTTATTAGAAACTTAATATATAAATGAACAATTGTTTAAAAGAATGTTTTGCCTAAATCCTTCGTATTCATTATCAAAATGACCATGAAAGATTAACTCAAAGGCTTGTTTTGAGAAGAGCCAGAATGAAGTTTGAATAAAAAGGTAGTGCACGATCGTGACAAATGGGGTCATTCAGGGATTGCACGATCATGAAAATGGAGGATCAATTGGAATTGCATGATTGTGCTTGGTGCAGTGATTTTGATAGTTTTGAATATCCTTCACTCTTTTGGCCATAACTTCTTCTTTCGACCTCCAAATAACTTGATTTTTGAACCAAACAAACTCATAACACATTGTTCTTCTTCTACACCAAAATTTATGACTATTTGAATTCGTTAAAAAAAGATTGATTGATGAATTTAGGATGAAAATGATAAAGTGTGTTGGAATATGATAAATGGAGTGTCTTCACTGAACATGCTTCGGTATTTTGACCATATTTTAATTTTTAGATTTTCAAATGGAATTATTTTTAATTTAGATTAAACTAGAGATAAATGGATACAAATTTCTTGAAGAAATTAAATTTCAGTTCTGTCTCTGAGAATTTTAAAATCTGGCTTGAAGTTGATTACAGAGTACTGTTATAGTTAAGAATAGTCTGAAGTATTTTGAGTATAACTTTAGGAATATTGAATCAAATTGTATGGTCTTGGTGTCTTTATAAACTTAAGACATGGAAGAACAATTTTCTAGAAGGAAATATTATCAAATTACTTCACTTTATTGATGAGAATAATCATGCAAAGTGGACCCAAAAGTATGTTTTTAGACAAATCTGGATTGATCAATTGAGTATTGATTTATGAACGAGTTTTGTGACAAGAATATGATAAGGAACCCATAATTGTCATGGAAATGCATTGTACGTATTCAGTATACATGAATGTGCATAAATGAATTCATGATTGTGCAAATAATTGATATCTGTATGTACTATGTGATATAGAGGAGCACATTGAACGACAGCATCCAGTGTCGGACTTCAAGGCAATAACTATCTGGAGTGTACTGTGAGTAATCTAGACAATCTCACTTAATATTTGTTTGCTATAAATTATGTATTGAATGTGGAATGAATTTTTTGTACTGATTTCGATATGAAGGTTCGAAGACTCTAATTGATGAATGTGATATTGAAGTGTTCTTTGAATACCGGACTAAGATCCGTTGATATATGTATATGGGACTAAAAATGTGATTAAATGGGAATGAGATTGAGAATGGGAATGAATGAAATTATAATTGATTGAATATGAATGTGATGCATTTCATACATGAATGCATGTTCAGTTAAAGATAGTTGTGACACGAGTAGCCACCGAAAATGAGCTTAAAGCTCTTAAATGTGGTATAAAGCCAAAGGCTCTATATGTACAATGAGCCCTGTATCTGCAACGGTAAGGGACAGTAAGAATGAGCACAATATCCACAATAAATACAGGATAGTTTAGGTACTCAATCATAACAACAAAATAATTGAAAGTGGGTCATATATTCATTATGCATACACTTAATAAGTGTGATTAATTGATTGAATTGTAATGTAGACATGTAATTGAATGAGATTGGGTATGTGGAATAAATGTTATGTGGTGTAATTTGCAATATGAAAAGATGTAAAATTATCTGCTTAAAATTACAATGTTCACTTTTCAGGTCTGAGAGAGGACACTAGAGAAAGGGAGACTCTACAAGAAGATTGATTCTTGTATTTTGTAAAGCAATGGCTCAAAGATATGTCAACTGAGACTGATGAGTTAGATAGAAGTTTTTGTAAAATTCCTCATGTAATATACTTAGTTTTGACGTTGTATATATTCAGAAGGTTTGTAAAAATTACAATGTACATCTAATTTTTATGAAATGAAACAAGGAATGCAATTTGGTTTTTAAAATTTGGTGACTTTATGTATATTAGATGATGCCATGATAAGTTGGACATGTGTTTGTTCTAACATGCCATTATTATAGGTTATGTACTGGAATATTGACAGGATGTTCCGGTATGTACTCTATAGCAGTAGAATGTTACAACAAGGATATGTTTTCCCATATTATTGTCTGCTCCTTCCTTATTGTCTTCATTACCTAAGATTTGTTGTAAAATTGGTTTAAACTCAATCCTGCAATCTAAATATAGAACCCTGTCTTAAACCCTAAGGTGATTATCTTCAACTAAAGCACTCGTTCCTGCTCTTCTCCTGTTTAATTCCTTATTCTCTCTGTGTTTCATTCCTTGTATGGTCAACTAATGAGTGGAGTTCCAACTAGAATCCTCAGAAAATCAGTACTTCTTTAATCCAAAAGACCATCCTATCAGAAATTTGTACTAAAATCATCTCTTCCTTCTTCTTCCTCGTCGTCATCATCAACTCCTCAAACTATATTTGGCCTCTGTCAAACCCTCTTTACCATTTCCTACCGAAAACCTAGAACCCCAATAACATGGTGAATCTTATTTACTCATCTTTCAGAAAAGATCGTACCAGTTTGACCCTTCTCTAAACTGGCTTAAAAGGGGTCCTTTCTCATATAGATATCAATGTAATTTCGAGGGTTTTGGTGAGATGTTAGGCTGATTCAATTTCAGCAATTACGTTTTTTAATTGGTTTAAAGACGATATAGGTTTAAGTCCCAGCTCCTCTAATTATGGTGTTATTCACATATTGGCTTGGTCTAAAGGATTCACACAGAATATGAAGTCCTTCATTGAATTGGTTTTGATGGTTAAAGATCGCTCATCATAAGAGGATGTGCTTCGAACTCTGGTTTCTTGTTGTGAAGATTGTAACAGAGACCTCGTTGTTTTCAAATGTTAATTAAGGCTTATCTGAAAGTGGGTATAACTAAGGCGGCAGTGAAGACTCTAAGCTTGTCCTAGAGGTAATTGTCCAGCTGGCGAGCTTCCTCAAGAGTGAGGGAGGAGATGTTTATACCGAGCTTCACGATCTTCTTTGGTACGGAAGCAGCGGAGATTGAGCGGAGACAGTGACGGTGGTGGTGAAAATAATTACATGATTTTCTTTTTTCAAATTTATTAAATTATAAAAATAATAACAAGAAAAAATTTTGAACATGTAGTGCAACCATTAATTTGATGTTGTATGCCCCAACAGCAACATTAATGGAGAATTTAACATCAGGCTATATTTATAACAAATTAAAATTTTAAATATTTTAGAGTCACTTTTAAAAGCTTAGGCTAGTATTGTAAAATTGAGTAAAGTTTGAATTTTTTTTAATTAACCCTTAACGTTATTAGAAGTATTTAACAAACAAGGACCAATTTTCTACAATGTGGATGTGTAGAATTAGGATACTATAGTTATGCTTTGGATACATTTAAGTTTTCCTTATGACCACAGTGACTTATAAAATTCTTGCCGACTTGATGTTTGGTGATACCGTCAACTCATTTCTGATCAGTTGACAAAAGGAGTTTTAAGCATTGGTGTCAGCGACAAGAGTTATCCCTAGACCTTCAAGTGGCACTTGATATTTGTTGGCAAGGTATATGCATAATGCATACAGAACCAGGGCTATGGCTTAGCTCCAAAAGACGTCCGTATTGGACAAATCAAGAGTTTTGAAAGCCCCAAAAGTTGTGCATGTACATTTGGAGCTAGGATCTTCTGTCCAAGATTACTCTATCATATTTTGTCCATTGAATCTCAGTCATCTATTTATATGGATCCCGTATTTATTTATGTAGGTCTCATATAAATAAATAGTTAAGATTCAAATAGATAGAATAGGACAGTAATTTTGGACAAAAGATTCGTACTCGTACATTTGGAGCTAATGTGGGCTTAGCTCTTTGAAAATGAAAGTCAGTCATTGGCCCAAGAACAAGACAGCTTCTTGTCCTTCTCATTTGTTATCTTGGAACTTATTACATGTACTGAACTCTCTAGTATATATTGTCCTAAGAGTATGTCCGTAACTTTTTTTTTGTGATAATAGGAGAATTACAAACATACTAAGTTACTAAGCGAGGAAAAGAAACCCCAGATATATCCTCTAGAAGGATAGTAGCACAACCCACAGGCGGGTTTTGATTCCAATATACGCCTAGTTCTAGAGACTTGGCCTGGTTGGCTAACCAATCCGCAGCTCGATTAACTTCACGGTAAATATGCTTAGCCTTCACTATCCATCGGCGTTGTATTAATTGGTAAATTCCCAAAATAAGGTTGGTAAAGGGAGCAGACGGTGGAGTGGAGGATGCTAATAAACTGAGAACAGTAAGCGAGTCCACAACAAGTTCCACTTGTCGATAACCCAGACTCCATGTCAATGAGAGGCCGGTGTAAACTCCCCAGAGTTCGGCGCAAACTGAAATGCAATACCCAATATTGTGTCCAAAGCCACCTAGTCATTTTCCTGTGTGGTCCCGGAGGAGACCTCCTGCCGTAGCCCTCGATGTCGAAGCGCTATATGCTCCATCCGTATTGAGGCAGATCCAACCCTGTGCAGGAGTACTCCAACCCACCAAGGTTTCCACACGCTGCGGTGGGCGCACTAGTGCGCGTGCAACCAAGAGTTTCGCTTGAACAAACGAATGGACATATTTAAAGATGATAACATGAGGATTCACCAGCCATGAGAACTGAGGGTCATAAATTGAGTGGTTGCGTCAAGTCCATAAATACCAGCATGCTGCTCCAAAAACTAATGCCCACTCTAATCCTTGGACGGTCTGATGTTCACGTAGGTTCTCTATCACTAATGATTTTTGTCCTTCTGGAAGAAATCAATGGTGAGACTGCTACTGGCAAAACCATTCCAGATTGGACGAGCTCGACAGTCGTCCCTAACAACGTGCAGAATGGATTCCATCTCGCCACAGCGGTGGCATGATGGATCTGATGCTTGATACCAACAAGTGCGTTGTTGATTCGAGGGAAGTTTGTCGCAAGCCAGGAAAACCAAATGAAATTGCCTTCAGGATATACGATCAAAGCTAGAACTTAATGGCCATGTATTCTAGCGGGAGGAGCTTGACTTGTCATCTGCCATGTGTTGCATGAACATGCACGTGTCCTCTTAAACGACACGTAATCCATCTCCTTCCTCTTTATGTAGATCATCACAAGCCAAACTCCAAAACCAATTGTAGTTTCCACTTCATCAGTTTCTGCAACGTTGAGTCAAAAAGGTTTTGTTATGGCAGTTCCAGCCTTAACAATCTTCTTATTGCTTTTGTTTGGCGTCTCCGTTCGTCCAGAGGCGTTGAGTGACGATGTCCTGCCCAGTTCGGAGCCTTCAATGGTGAAAAGAGAGGATAGGAAGTCTTTAGCGGTGACAGAGTTCGGAGAGATCTCAGCCGTTGAAATCAGCAGTGGAACAAGAGGACCTTTCCATCTTCAGTTCATCACGTTGGACCCCAACTCCTTGTTCCTTCCTGTACTCCTCCATGCAGACATGGTCTTCTATGTTCACACAGGTAACCTTGGTCAATTAACGAAATCTCAGATTTTCTGTGATTTTAATTCTACATATTTAACTGGGTAGTTGGATATGAAAAATCAGTGTTTATTATCCAAACTGAAGTATCAGGATTATGTTTTGATGAAGATGGTTGCTTTGAATAAGTTTTAAGGTTTAGTTTGTTCGTTATCCAAAAATGAATTATCAGGTTCTGTGTTTTGTTCGAGATGGTTTCTTTAAACAAGTTTGAGTGATGACCAGGATCTGGAAAGTTGAGTTGGGCTGATGCTGGAAAAGAAATGAAGAGGGTGAATCTGAGAAGAGGTGATGTCTACAGATTGCAGCCTGGCTCAGTTTTCTTTCTGCAAAGCAACCTAGAAACTGAGCGAGAGAAGCTAAGGGTTTATGCTATATTCTCTAATACAGATGAGGATGTATACGTATGAGAATCTTTAAAACCTTACTTTTTAGTTGCATGAACTGATTTCACGAGAATATTGTTTAGTTAATTGGTGAATTTGGTGTCACTACTATAGGAGCCATCGGTTGGAGCATATTCTAGCATCAGTGACCTGATCCTTGGGTTTGACAAGAAGCTTCTGCAATCAGCTTTTAAGGTTTAGATGCTATCTAGAATTTGTCAAATATTAGTTATGAAAATTTCCAGTCAAAGACATGCTTCAAATTGGTGACTGTTAGGTCTCTGAAGATGTAATGGAAGAATTAGCAAGTGCAGCGAGGCCAGAAGGCATAGTGCACGCAGCAGCAGCAGCTAAGAAGAAATCAATATTCTGGGAACTAGAATCTCGATTACTGCAAGCTCTTGCAGTTAGTAGCGAGTCCTACAATGGGAAAAGCAAGACAGCCAAGACATTCAACATGGAAGATGCTGACCCAGATTTTGAGAATTGTAATGGAAAGAGTCTGATAGTAGACAATGCTAACTTAAAACTACTAAGAGGCTCCAATATTGGTGTTTTAATGGTGAACTTGACAAAGGTAAAAATCTATCTCGCTTTCATTGTTCATGTAGTCAGTTCAAAGCTGCTGGTGAGACTCAATAAGTGCTTCCAACTTAGTCATCAGAAGTTATTACAGAACATAGTGACAGCCCAATTTGTGGACTTTAATTTCAGGGGTCGATGATGGGACCACATTGGAATCCAATGGCTATTGAGATAGCCATTGTGCTACATGGGCAAGGGATGGTTCAGATTGTTTGTGCTAGCAATGCAAAGGACTCGGAGTGCAAAAGTACGAGGTTTAAAGTGAAGGAAGGAGATGTTTTCCTGGTTCCCAGGTTCCATCCTATGGCTCAGATGTCTTTCAACAATGATTCTTTCATCTTCATGGGGTTCACTACAACAACAAGGAAGAACTACCCACAATTTCTGGCAGGGAAGCAATCAGTTCTTCAAACTTTGAACAAAGACATATTGGCTGTGTCCTTCAATGTCAGCAACACTACAATTGATCATATTGTGAGTGCTCAGACAGAGTCAATCATATTGGACTGCACTTCATGCGCTGAGGAAGAGGAGATCATAATGCAGAAGGAAATTGAAAGGAAAAAAGAGGAGGAGGAAGCCAGAAAGAGAGAAGAAGAGAGAAAGAGGGAGGAGGAGGAAGAGAGAAAGAGGGAGGAAGAGGAAGCTCGAAGAAGAGAAGAAGAAGAGAGGGAAAGAGAAGAAGAGGAAGCTAGAAAGAGAGTAGAGGAGGAAGCTCGAAAAAGAGAAAAAGAAGAGAGGGAAAGAGAAGAGGAGGAAGCTCGAAGAAGAGAAGAAGAAGAGAGGGAAAGAGAAGAAGAGGAGGAAGCTCGAAGAAGAGAAGAGGAGGAGAGGGAAAGAGAAGAAGAGGAAGCTCGAAAGAGAGAAGAGGAGGAAGCTCGAGGTAGAAAAGAAGAGGAAGCTCGAAGAAGAAAAGAAGAGAGGGAAAGAGAAGAAGAGGAAGAAGAAGAGAGGGAAACAGAAGAAGCAAAAAAGAGGCAGCAAAAGGAAAGAAAGAGAAGAGAAGCAGAAGCAAAGAGAGAGGAAGAGGAAGCAAGGAGACAAGAAGAAGAAAGGCAGAGGAGACAGGGGGAAGAAGAAGAAGCAAGAAAGGAAAGAGAAGGGAAACCGGCAGGAGAGAAGATTGAGAGAGAAGAATCAGAAGAGGGTCAGAAAGAAGAAACCAGGGAAGAAGAAGCAGGGCATGGAGGAGTTGAGGATGGCGAAGGAAGGAGGTTTTTGCGAAAAGTTGGGATATTTTAGTTGTTCTCAAGTTCCCGGTCCTTGCCAATAAAATTTGATGCTTTCTGTTCAATTAGACTTTTCTATGAGGTTTTCTTAATGAATTCAATAGTTTCTTATGTCTTTTCAATACATTACGACTAATTGTGCTGTGTAGTTTAAAAATCATAAAATTGAACTATAAAAATAGTAACAACGAAATCCAGAAAATTGCAATAAAACTGGGTGACTATAACGAAATATTTATGAAAAATTTTCGTAATTTTTGATTTTTCAAAAATCAAGATCTCTTTTTTATCTTGTTGTATCCTTTGAATCATTTCTGAAATTGATCCGTTTCAACCATGCCGTACAAATATTTGACTTTTAATAGTATCTACAAAATAAATTGAGAGAATTCTGTAACTCTTATAGAGAGGGTTAAATAAGAAGTGTTAGCTTCATAGAGCTTAAGTCTATTTATGATAAGCTTTAAATGTTTTAGTAATTTAATTAAAATTAAATTCTAATTCCAATTAAACTTTAATTAAAAATACAAATAATTCTTATTAAATACCAATTATGCCCAAATAAGATTTAATATCTCATATTGATCTTTATTTATTAAATATCTCATATTTAATCATAAAATTTCTCAAATTTTATAATCAAGTTTAACTTGATTGAAAATAACTTTGCTCTTTACAACTCATTCTATATGTGAGACCCATTAGGTTCTCAAATATGTTGGCAATGATTATAAATTATAATTAGAATTTATAATTATAATTAGATAAATTAAAACTTCTTTTAATTTATTTTTAATTATAATTAAACGATTTATAATCATGAATTAAGATTGGCGTCTAGCAACACATTATGACCACCCAAATATTTAAGAATGTCAAAGTGGTTTTGACTAACCTTTCTATACATGATTTTTCCATATAATACAATTCTTTCATCATACAATGTTTAGATTAGACATAGAGCATGAAATTAATGTCTACTATATTTTGAGTCTAATCATATTAGTTCTCCACCATCGACTATCGATTCAATTAATGACATTTGTTAACTATTTACGAAATGTCATTATGTCTTCGACAAGGATTTCCTAAATCACCAAGAATTTCCTGAATCAATACTAATCGAGAATAACGAAACATTTTTTCTAATTACTTAGGGTGATGAATCCTATCTTGATCATTTAATTACCTCCATATAGTTCATGCTATATCTAATGACTACCAATTAAACGACTCATGATTAAATAGATCATAAATAGTATCAAAATATAGCAATTCCTCTATAAGATAACTTTAGTAACCTCAAATCAAATGATCACTTATACAGTCATTACAATAAGAATTTCATAGACATACAAGTAATGCTCCAAATGGATTTATCATGTCAGGTCTGTTCAGTGAATTTGTTCTTTAACAAGCACCCACATGTTTGTTTAAGTATCTTTATACTTTAGCCAATAAGATCGACTATTTTCTTAATAAGGAAAAAATAAAATATGTGCTAGTTTTTTTTTTCATTCTATTAATGTCCAATCTTAGTATAACAATAATTAAAAACATTTAGGAAAAATACATAAATGCAATATGAATCTAATAATTATAATCTCATTATAATTTTATTTGTAATGTACAATTGTCTCATGAACTTTATCATCTATATCTAAACATATATAAGATAAAGAATGCCTTTAAATAATTTATCACTAAACTACAACCAAAGCGATTGACTGTAGGGCATAAACCAACAATCTCCCTCTTGCACTAAGCCAATCATTTAAATATCTCATATCATATCACCATATGATGATTATTCTACTACTAAAACAGTAGCTTAATGAGAGAATTCTACAAGATTCTCTATAGTGAGCACTTGCTTAAATCTTACAACTCTCATCTTAATATCATCATAATTAAGAAAAATTGCCTAAATACATCATTGGATCTTTAACGAGACCTTAGCTCTTTTTGCATGCCTAATGACTTTAATGTTTTATAGTACATTGCTATCTTGAACAATGCAATAAACTATCTCACGTTCGCTAATGAACTTTATTGATCCATATATTCTTATATGTAACTTTACTATTCTTGTTATGTTGGTTTAACTAACATGACATAAAAGGATTGTCTCAGTTATCCAACTTTTTGTTCTTGTTATTTGTATTAAGCATAAGTCTCCTTTGATCCAATACATATACAAACTATTTGTATAAATTTGGATTAAGTACTTTTACTTAATAATCTATTTTTTATCATGCTTTGAACATTACAATAATGTTGAATCAAATTTCAGTATCAAATACACATAAGCATGAACTAGAAAATCAATAAAGACAATTACAAATTGGTCTAAGAAAGACTTAAAGCCTCTATTCATCAAATCCATGAAAGCTGCAGGTGCATTTGTTAACCCAAAAGGCACCAAGAACTCAAAGTGACCATACCGTGTTCTAAAAGCAGTTTTTGACACATCGGTCTCTTTGATCCTCAATTGATGGTAACTCTATCTCAAATCTATTTTGGAAAAAACTCTTGCCTCTTACAATTGATCAAACAAATCATCTATGCGCGGGAGCGGATATCCGTTCTTAATGGTGACATGGTTAAGCTTCCTATAATCTATACACATTCACAATGACTCGTCTTTCTTCTTCACAAAAAGGACCAGAGCTCCCCAAAGCGAAGAGCTCGGCCTAATGTAACCTTTCTCTAACAACTCTTCCAATTGCTCTTTAAGCTCCTTCAATTCCATCAAAGTCATTCTATAAGGCGGAATTGATATCGATGCAGTACTTGGAAGAAGTTCAATGGGAAATTCAATTTTCTTAAGTGGCCGTAGTCCTGTAATTCCTCAGGAAAGACATCCGGAAATTCTCTGACCCCTAGTATATCTTCTAACCTCCCTTTATCTGCCTTCGTGTCTACCACATAGACCAAATATGCTTCACACCCTTTCCTCATTGTTTTATCTGCTATCAGAGCCGAAACAACTCTAGGTGGACTTGACCTTCTATCTCCCACAAACACCACCTTTCTTCCATTATCCAACTCGAACTCTACTATCTTCTGTTTGCAATCTAAGTTGGCATGATACTTTTCTAACGTGTACATGCCTAGTATCACGTCTAATCCCCTCATCTTCAAGGGCATCAAATCCACCACTAATTGCCCTTCACCAATACATATATCACAATCTTTATAAGCTTGACTAATAATAATACACTGGCCGATTGGAGTACTCACCATCAAATGAGCATCCAATGGGCTTAAATTTCTCCTATGCACAGTTCTACTCCATGACACAAACGAATGGGTAGAACTCGGATCAATCAAAACAATTACATCATTATCAAATAATTCAACCGTACCAGTTATGACCTCCGGAGCTGTCGCTGCATCCTCCCTCGTCATAACAAATAATCTAGCTGGTGCTTGTCCCATCAGTCTCCCTAGAGGGTTCACTTTCTTGGCCTCATCAGAACTTCTACTACTCACTTCCGTTACTGTCTTATGTCCCACTGTCTCGACCCTCTTTGAAACTTACATCTGACTTCTCTCATGTCTTGGATTCCGAGGGCACTCTCTTGTCATGTGTCCTTTCTCTCCGCAATTGAAGCATACTTCAGTCAATCAGTAACATTCCCCTCTATGAATCCTTTCGCAGTGTTCACATTTGGGAATAGGTGACTTATCCCTATCTCCTTTCTGCTACCTTCAGCTGTAGAGGCTTGATGAAAAACAGTAGAAGTTCTCATCGGTTTGGACCTGCTCGCGCCACTGCTCCTCTCCTCAGACTGCACAGGAAAAGTCCTGGCACTCCTCTCAAGCATAAAAGTACCACCTCCCCTCTTGAACTGTTCTCTCCCCTTTCTCTTTTTGTTTACAAAGCTCTTTATATTCTCAATGTGCTCAACCTTGAGAGTCGCTTCAACCAGCAGTTAAAAATCGCAAAAATTTTGCACCACCACTTTCTCTCTGATAGCTAGATGCAATCCCGATTCGAACCTAAGGCACTTAGCTACCTCACTCATCATCATCTCTACTGCATATAGGGATAATTGTGTAAACCGATGCTTATACTCACTTACCGTCATTTCCCTCTAGGTGAGACTCAGAAACTCTCTCTGCTTCTGCTGAACATACACCTTAGATTGGTACTTCTTTTTATACACTGCTAAGAAATATTTTCATGCGAGCACTGGCAGTCTCATCTTACTCCCTGGCACACTCTCCCACCAATCCAGAGCATCTCCCGGAAGCAAACTAACAACATACACAACCTTCTCATCATCCTCACAATCTATTTGATCCAGTATCATCTCGATCTTTCTCATCCAAGTCTCGGCTTCTTCTGGATCCGTGGTCCCATAGAAATCTACTGCCTCGTACTTCCTAAGCTTATCAAACTGTTTCCCCTTTTTAGCTGGGGTTGGAGTAGAAGATTGTGGCATCTGGCCCATAGCCTAGACAAATGCCTGAAATATCCTCGGATCTAATGGAGCAGGCACTTGCTCCTGCTGAAGAGGAGACTCCCGAGTCTAGGGTAAAATGGGCTCACTACCATGCCTTATAGAAGCCTCGACATTTCCTGGGGCTACTAACTCATTGGTACTCTCCTCCCTTGGTGGAGAGTCAGGTGCAATTGATCCTTGCAATACTCCTCGTGTCCTTCTACGATGTGGCATCTTATTCCTTCAATGTAAACACTAACGATTAGCTTACATTGCATTTTAATCTTAGCTCCTATATGTATACATGACATGCATGTCACTTAATGCAATCAATCAATTCACAATGCAACAATTAATCACATAGCATAACAATCCATCCTACTATGCATTCTAAGCCTAGAAAAAACCTAAGCTCTGATACCAAACAATGTTGGACTCCATTTTTGGAGCCTAACATTCGGAATCACAAAACGTGAGCAAACTCATTCTTCCATTTCAGAACAGATTTTGGGAAACTTCCAACTAGAATTTCAATTTGACTTCTTCAGAACATTTATTCCCTATTGTCTTAAGTTTCTAATGGCACCAAAACATTCAATTTGGTTTGAAAATCTGAAAGTTATGGCCAAAACACTTTCGGACTATTATAAAATCGAAATAGTACACTATACTCAACTTCACTCTAGAAATTGAAAGTCTTAGGGACTGAATTAAAATTTGATTCTGTTGGAACCCCTCCCCGGTGAGTCGCGGGTCCGACGTCCTACGTGACATCTGGATGCACATCCCACGAGGGAGGGATTCCTCACCACATAAGAAACCCCAAATCGAACTTAATTAAACGTCATCCGAACAAAACT
>JANVCQ010473548.1:0-18243 GCA_025531925.1 Erythroxylum plowmanianum | reverse complement strand
ATCAAGAATCACCTCATTTGGATGACTAGAGCAAAAGTTATAGCCAAAATACTTTCAGCTCTTACTAATCCAAGACTAAACACTAAACCCGACTTCAATTCAAAAATTGAAAGTCTTAGGGGCTAAATTAAAATTAAATTCCTTCATATGATTTGTAGGCCCATCTCTCTATTTTATTTTGAAACAAGAATCAGATCAATCGGATCTCCATAGATCAAGAATTTCTCAAAATACTGAACCATGTTTAGAAAATTTCCCAACACACTTTGATTAAATCAATCATTCTCAATTTAATCTCTAAAATTCACAAATTTCCCATGGGGATGTAGATAGTTGTCTTAGGAATCCAATGCTTAGAAAACCAAGTCAATCGGATGTCGGACGAAAAAGATATAAAAGAGTGAGAGAGGGTCGGATTAGGTCGGGCAAAACAAAAGGTCGGTCGACCAAAATAAAGGTTGGTCGGTCAAACAAAGGTCGATCGGCCAAAACAAAGGTCGGTTGGCCAAACAAAGGTCGGTCGGCCAAACAAAGGTCGGTCGGCCAAAACAAAGATCGGTCGGCCAAACAAAGGTCGATCGGCCAAAACAAGGGTCGGTCGGCCAAAACAAAGGTCAGTCGGTCAAAAAAAGGTCGGTCGGCCAAAACAAGGGTCGGTCGGTCGGCCAAAACAAAGGTCGGTCGGCCAAAACAAAGATCGGTCCAAAATGCATACCTGACTTTCAAAAATTCATAACTTTTCAACTTTCAAACATATTCACACCCTTTTTTTATCAAAACATAAAATAAAATGAAGCAAAAGCATTAGCAGTTTTTTGAAAAGTAACCTTTTAACATAAAAGTAAACACCTTATCATAAATACTCTCAATTATTCAATTAGAGCACTATCTTAAATAGCTACTAGCATAATTCTTTAATTTTAATGTTTTTATTGGTACAGTGCCAATAGAGTGAAATTATTTATACTTATTTATTAACATTTTTCTTTTTTTTGAGATAATGGAAGTGCTTAAAAGAAGTCATATTTACTTTACATTTTACATAAAGAGTATCATAATGCTAATCAAGTATTCATTCTCAAAATTCATAAAATAAATTGAATTCGCTAATTCACCAACATTCATAACTAATTACCTAGAAAATTTCAAGTCATCAAAATAATCAAATTCATAATGAATTGTCTCCATTATTATGTTTCCTAAGTTAAATAAATTTCCAATAACATATTTCTCTTGAAAAATTCATGAAAAAGTTGATAAACATGATCATCATATATAATCCCTCCCTTATACTTAAGATAGACATTATCCTTAATGGGTGAAACATATAGGAACATCAAAAATAAGGAAACATAGGGAAAGGAGGAATAGTAGAGAACTTGCAATCCTTGATATAAGACATATAGACTGATTCGAAGCCTTTTGTTCTTACCCTTGGAGGTCAGATCAAAAATTTTAATTCCAAGGAATGCGGTATAGAATGTAACCTCGGGTCGTTTCACTTAATCGGAACTTGATGAATGGAACTAAGCTAGCCTATATGTCATGATATGTAAACCAAATTAGCAAGGAAGTGGGGGTTTTAATCTTTGAAAATTTGGACAAAAATAAGTGAATTATAAGAAAATGTAATGAAAAGTATTTTTGGATTTCGAGAGTAGAAACGCGATAAAATGAAAACAATGATCAAATGATGATAGTATCCTCTTGAAAAGGAGCTTTGGCTATCATAGTTCAAAATGAATTTTTATGGGAGTTAATCACTAAGTTTTAAATGGTAAACCTTAAAGAACTCTTTACGTCCAAGGTTTTAATCAATGAACTCCATTTCTTAAAACCTTGTTGAATGCTCTTAGTGTGTGCAATGGGTAAGTCAATGCAATAAGTCATTTTGGGATCTAGAATTATCTCAATATCAAACACAACTAGGCAGATAAAAGAGAATTAACCAAATAACAAATAGACATATATGAGACTTCATATATTCAAGTTCTAAGTTCTACATCAACAAATCCCAATAACACATTGAATGTCCAACACTTGATTAAACTCTAATCAAGAATATTCAACTACAATTTACAAATCCTAAACCTAGGAGTTCATAACAATGTAGCAGAATATGGAATAAACTACTCCCCTTTGAAGCCCATTGAACTCTAGCCATTGATACATTTTTAAAAGGAAAGAGGTGCCTAGCCAAGCTTAACTTCAGGAGAATTCACAATCGGAAACCTACTGGAAGCATCCATGGTAGCAGCTGTCGGTGGAGGAGTTGACGGTGAAGTGGAGGAAAGTGGATGATGGAGTGTCCGAAGGTAGAGAGAGTGAGGGTGTTCTGTATGTTTTTTATATCACTGTCAGCTCTCCTTTAACCTAAAATTGGTAGGTTTTTAAAAGAAATGGGTTATGGATCGGGTTGCACAGTAGGTAAACTTCCAAAAATGGTTCTGGTATTCGAAGGTTTACCGCGGCGACAGATAAGTTCATTGCGGCGAACTTTTCCTGAAAGTTTTAGCTATATTGTTGGTTCTTTCACCACAACGACAGAATGAATTTTCACCTTGGCAAACTTTTCCCGAAAGTTCTACTTGGAATTCTTCATACTTCACCGCGACGAACTTCCTGTTGCACCTATTCACTTGTTGACTTGACTTCAACCTTTCTTTGACTTTACATCTTCTTCTTGAGTCTCTTCTCCTTGAGTCTCCTACAATGAACAAATGGTAGTTTGCAGTATCAATTATTCTCAAAAAATTAATTAGTGCAATTAACACTGAATTGTGACAATTTTACTCTCAAACTACATAAAATAAAGATAGACACTCAAGAGTCAATTTAAGCATAAAATCTAGAAATAGTAGCCAAGAAGTGTAGCAAAAGTCATGAAAATGTCGCCGATTTATATAATAAACTTAGGCTCAATCGAATTCTCCCACATTTAGACCTTTGTACTGTTGGACAAAGTTTATAAGAGTCAAAGAGACACAAGTGTAAAAGAAAATTCTGACTATGCTTAAAATAAGAGTAGGAAATTGGTAAAAATCACTTTCTCAGAAATCAATCAAAGCAAACTGAAAGAATGCCAAGAAAATAAACACTATAATAATTTAATCCAAGAGATTGAGCAAAAGAGATTTCACTCAAGGCAAGGTGTTTGCTCTCATGTCACTTGTTTTTGGGATAATTTCACTCTAAATCTGCTTAGTCCATTCTCTACCATAAGCTTGTGATAGTTCTACCTCTCCACTACAAGAACTATAATTTTGAAAATCAAGAGGACTTTTCAAGATTGTAATGCATGGAAGGCTAGATGAAATGGATGGAATAGACGAAAGAATAAAAAAATATGAGTACATACACCACAATTATGAAATAGATGTCAACTGTAAGACAATATTTACACAAACGACAACATAATCTATTTCTTAACCCTTTTTTTAATTCTTTTGAGAATATTTTTTTTAAGAATATATATATATATATATATATCTTTCTTTTCAGAAATTTTTCTTTTTTTATTGGCTTTTCTCAATAACCACTTTCCTAAGAGAAAAATGTTACAAGGATAACTAGAAGAGAACGAGAAATAAAATATTGACACCATAAAAAGATGTGTGCATGTACTCAAAAATTTGGCTCAAGGGGCTAGCAATGGATAAGTGTTTATGGGGTTTGTGTTTGAGTCAACAGGGTTTTGAAAGAGTGCCTCTATCATGTTAACAAAATTCTAGTTCATCAAGCTTTGATTAAGAATTAAATCAAGTTCTAAAGAGATATAAAATTAAGTAGATACACATAACAATGAAAGAATTTAGGCCCAAATTTTCTTCCAACAAGGTTAATATCTCAATTAACAATCTAAAGGTTTAAAAATATAAAGTGCTACTTTGTCAGCATACCCTCACTTACTTTGTGTTCAAATCATTGAAAATGAAATTAGCCAAAACTGACTATCATTTAAAGAATAGAAGGTATTTTCAAAAATACAGGGACCTCTTTGAAACTTATAAAATCTTTGAGATACAAGAGTGACAAGAATGTAATTAAGGAGAATTGTTGAATTGAGGCAATTTAAAAATAGTTTCTGCAAGAGCATGGCACCATGGCGAAACCAAGAGTTCGTCACAGCGAAAAATTTAGTACGCAACATTACCGTAGCAAAGAAAAAATTTGCCGTGGAAAAAACAATTAATTCTACACATTGTTGTGGCAAAGACAGAGTGCACTGCGGTAAAAACTTACAGAAACATGTGAAGCAAACGATTGGCCTCAATCACCAAGTTTAAAATTTTAACATAACGCATAATTGACTTGCACAAGTAGTTAAATGGCTGAAAATGATGCACAATGCACACCAAGAATTGCAAATTGAAACATCCCCCACACTTAAACATCATTATGTCCTTAATGTGAAGAACAATTAACACAAACATGTAATCAAGGGAACAAAATGCAACTCAATCAACCTCATCAAATTCCTCAAACATGGAAGATGTATCAGGCATCAAATCAAAAACACCGTGAATGTAGAAAGGGAGAGGGATTATTGAATTAAAACTACATAAACTAAAAACTAATCCTAATTCTTAGAGAAACAGTTTCTCCCCCACACTTATTCAACATACTCATGCATCCATAATGTCACATTCAATCAAAGACCAGAAGTAAGTGGTAAGTGAAGGATGAGAAACAACCTGATGATTACGGAGGGTGTTGATTCTCATGATAGAGCTTCAATAGATGGTCATTTACTTTGAGTTATGTCCCTGTCTTTTCATGTAAGAGCTCTACCATGCCAAAATCGTGCACCTTGGTGACTAAGTAAGGCCTATCCCATTGAGTGTTGAACTTTCCATGCTTAAAAGTGAAACGAGCCTTAAATAGCAGAACTTTGTCTCCTTCCTTGAAATTCTTCCTCTGAAGAACCTTATCATGCATCAACTTTGTTTTCTCCTTATAGAGACAAGAATTCTTATAGGCTTCTAGCCTCAACTCCTTTAATTCTTGTAATTGGAACTTTCTTTCTAGACTAGAAGATTCTAAATCCATGTTGCAGTGCTTGACTGCCCAATATGTTTTATGTTCCAATTCCACTGGCAAATGACAAACTTTCCTGTAGATTAAGCGATATGGTGACATGCCTATTGGAGATTTGTAGGCGGTTCGATAAGGCCACAGTGCTTCTTCGAGGGGTAGGCTCCAGTCCTTCTTTGATGGTTTGACTATCTTTTCCAAGATGTGCTTCACCTCTCTATTCGAAATTTTAGCTTGATCATTGGTTTGTGGATGGTAGGCAGTGGAGACTTTGTGAGTGACTCCAAATTTAGAATATAGGTTTCCAATGATTCGATTACAAAAATGTGTCCCTCTATCATTAACTACAGTCTGAGGAATTCCAAATCGACAAAAAAGTTTGACTTAAGAAATTTAGACACTGCTTGCGCATCATCTTTTTGAGTAGGAACAGCCTCTATCCATTTGGACATATAGTCGATAGCTAAAAGGATATGCACAAAACCAATAGATGGGGGAAAAGGTCCCATGAAATCAATCCCCTATATGTCAAAGATTTTGCAAAATAATAAAGGTTGTTGTGGCATTTCGTGTCGTTTTCCTAACCTGCCAAAATGTTGACATTTATCACACGACCGACAAAAGGTAAAGGAATCCTTAAAAAGGGTAGGCCAATAAAAACCATAACCTAGAATTTTCCTAGATGATCTCCTTGCACTAAAATGCCCACCACAAACCATGGAATGACAAGCTGAAATTATAGCATCGAATTCTTTACTAGGCACGCATTTTCTGATTACCTGGTCATTGCACAGCCTCCATAGATGAGGAGAATCCCAGATATAATACCAAGTTTCTTTCTTTAGCTTTTGGGCCTACGACTTAGACATAAAAGGAGGAGTTAGGCCAGTCATGAGATAGTTGACTACATATGCATACCAAGGTTCGTTAAAAATTAAAACACATAAAACTGAATCAGGAAAAGAGTCATAAGTTAGTTCAGAAGAGTCCACTCCCTGTGTATCGTTTGGTAGCCTATTCAAATGGTCAGCGACCTGGTTTGCTACTCCAGCTCGATCCTTTATTTCAATATCGAATTCTTGGAGAAGCAATGCCCATCGTACCAATCTAAGCTTCGATTATGGTTTCTTGAGGAGATATCAAACAACTATATGATCAGTGAAAATGGTCACATGTGAGATTAACAGATACTGTTTAAAATTTTCTAATGCAAAGACTACTACAAACATCTTCTTCTTGGTTGTTATATAGTTGATTTGAGCGAGATCCAGTGTCTTCGAGGCATATGTGATAACTTTGGCTAGTTTCTCCTCCCGTTGTCCCAACATAACTGCTACAACACAATTAGAAGGGTCACATGAAAGCTCAAAAGGTAGAGCCCAATCAAGAGCAACTAAAATGGGAGTGGAAATGAGTTTCGATTTCAGTTTGTCAAAGGCATTTATGCAAGAATCATCAAACTCAAACTTAGCTTCTTTTTATAAAAGCTATAAAAGCTTGGAAAGGGGTAATGCAATTTTGCTGAAATCTTTTATGAACCGCATATAAAATCCTGCATCATCCAAAAATGATCTTATACCTCTAGCACAGGTAGGGTAAGGCAAAGAAGATATAACCTCAATCTTAACTTTATCAACTTCTACCCCTTTGCTAGAAATCAAATGACCTAGCACTATACCTTCATTGACCATGAAATGACATTTTTCAAAGTTCAAAATCAAATTCTTTTCAATGCATATCTTTAAGACTTGTGCAAGACTAGATAGGCAAGAATTGAAAGAATCACCATAAAATGTGAAATAGTCCATGAAAACTTCCATGCATTTCTCTAAAAATTCACAGAAAACTGTCATCACACAACACTGGAAAGTTCCTGGGGCATTACATAAACCAAAAGTCATCCTTTGATAAGTGAAGGTACCAAAAGGACATGTAAAGGTAGTTTTATCTTGGTCTTCGGTACAATAGGTACTTGAAAATACCCAAAGAAACCATCTAAAAAATAATAATGTGATTTGTCGGTAAGTCTTTCAAGCCTCTGGTCAATGAAAGGTAGAGGAAAATGATCTTTTCGTGTTGTATCATTTAATCATCTATAATCTATGCACATATGCCACGAATTCTGCACTCTAGCAGGAATAAGCTCATCCTTATCATTTTTGACCACCGTTATCTCACTCTTTTTCGATACCACATGTATTGGACTGACCCACTCACTATCAGAAATCAGATATATGATCCCAACACTCAACAATTTTGTTACATCTTTTTTAACCACAACTAAGATAAATGGGTTCAACCTCTTTTGGGGTTGCCTCACAGACTTTGAACCCGCACTCAATAAAATTCTATGTGTGTAAATCGTTGGGCATATTCCGGGTATATCTGCCAAAGTCCAACCTATAGCCCTCTTATGTTCCTTCAAAATAGCAAGGAGTCTCTCTTCCTCATTATGTGATAGAGCATTGGCAATTATAATAGGTAAACGCTCATTAGACTCTAGGAAGGCATACTTTAAGGTTGGGGGCATGGGTTTCAATTCAATCACAGGAGGTTGCACAACAGAGGGAATCAATTTATTAAATTCAAGAGAGAAAAGATTTCTCCCCTTTCCTTCAACCGACGATAGCTCCATCTCCATGTGGTTATCTTTACAGCTTCCCTTTACTTCAAACAATGAATCCATCTCATGTTGATCTATGGTAGTAACTGCCTCAGCCAACTCACTCAACCTCCCCTCAAGCGAACACTGTGATTGAGGTACAATTTCTTCAGTTATCTTCTCATCCATATCAGTCTTCGTGATGCCAAAAGCACCTGAAAAATCAATAGAAAACCTTCCCCGACGGGAATTATTATTGACAAAAAAAGATGTCAAATTTATACACGAGTGACAAATATCAAATGAATGCAACTCGGAGTCAACCGAATCCTCTTTGAAGTCAACATCGGAGCAGGTATCATTAACAACAACATCAACCATATTAACTCCTAAAAGTGAATAATCCTCATAGGGGTGTTTCATAGCCTCATACATGTTAAAACTCACATGTTGATCTCCTACCTCCATGGTGATTGTACCTTCTTTCATGCTAATCATGGTACTAGCAGTCCTTAAAAAGGGACTGAGAATTAAAGAAATATCCTGCACAACTTCAAAAGACATATCAAGCATATAAAAATCAGCTGGAAAAATAAACCCTTGACCTAGACCAAAATATCCTCTATAATGCCCACAGGATGCCTAATTGACCTATCAACCAATTGGAGAACTACAGATGTAGACTTAGGATTCTTGACTCCCAATGATTGATAAATAGGCATAACATTAATGGCTACCCCTAGATCTAGCAAGGCTCCCTCTATGGTAACTTTACCTATAGCGCAAGGGATAGTAAAAGTTCCATGGTCTTGGCATTTTATAGGGATTTGAGGCTTGAATAAGGTGGACACATTTGAGCTTACTTGGACTCTTTCATTTGGACTAAACTTCCTCTTATGGGTACACAGGTCTTTAAGGTATTTTCCATAAGCAGGAACCCGTTTCACAAGATCAAGCAAAGGAATATTGACTTCCACTTTACTAAACAAATCAATGATATCTTTTTCATACTTAATGTCAATCATTCGTTTGCTCATCAAATATGAATTAGGAAAAGGAAGGTCTTGAAGATTTACCTCCTTACTATTGGCTTCATTGGCTCCATGCTTGCTTGATTCCACATACTCCCTTGCTGTTGCTTCTTCCTTGCAGCACTCTGAATTAGCTCCCTTGATCCTTGATTCGGACTTCTTTTCAATCAAAAGTGATTTTTCTTTGAAGCTTTCAAATTTTTGATTTTGTCCTTTGTTAAAGGCAATTCTTCACTCTCAATCTCCTCTTCACCTTCTTCCTCATCTTGATTTTTGAATCTTACTTGTTTCCCACTTCAGAGAGCTATCGCATTTAAACTTTTGGGGTTCATGACAGTGTTTGAAGGAATAACTCCACTACTTCTCGCTTGACTCTCACTTATGTTGTTGGACAATTGGGTGACAAAGGAATTGATATTTTCAGGTTTTGTCTCCCATTACTCCATTCTCGTTTCTAGACCATTAAACAGAGCAGCATTCTTTAAAGAGTCTTGCTGAATTAATGAAGCTATGGCATTGAAATGATTATTGTTAGAATTCCTTTCTTCCTTCATCAAAGTCATTATATTGTGCAGTAGTTGGTTGATGTCCTCCTTGGGTGGGATGGTCAGGGCTTGTTGTTGGTAGAACTGGTTAGTGGGAGTACCAACTCCTCCCTCTTGTTGAAATCTGTTTGGAGCCCTTCCTTCTTCATTCCTCCAACTGAACCTAGGGTTGGCCTTTCATCCCTCGTTATAAGTGTTAGAGTAAGGGTTCCATTCTAATTGGTCCATCTTGGATACACTGCAGATACCTTTTCATACCGACCGGGGAAAAATTGGATATGTGCATGACTGACCCACAAGAATCACAACTAGGTACAATAAGATCCATAGAAGATGTCGGGCGATGCACATTCATATTCTTCAGTTCTGTAGTGATGAATGATAATTATGAGGTCACTCTACTCTTCAAAGAGTCAACTTTTGACTCCAAACTCTCCATTCTTTTGGATTGGACTGTTGTGGCGCCCAACTCATGTACTCCTTTGGTCTCCCTAACACTATACTATTGATGATTCAAAGCCATCTTCTTGATCAAATCCCATGCCTTCGTAGCTGTAAGATCAATTAAAGAACCTCCCAATGCTGCATCTAACAAACCTTTATCTTGACTTTTCAACCCATCATAAAAATACTGCACTAACTGCTCATCAGGTATCTGGTGATGGGGGCATCTAGACGATAGATCTTAGAAGCAGTTCCAATAATCATAAAGGGATTCATCATAATCCTACTGTGCTGAATAGATCTCCTTCCTCATCGATGAAGTTCTGGAGGTTAAAAATATTTTTCTAAGAATGCTTTCCTTAAATTTGCCTAACTATGGTAGGCATTCTCCACATGCCTTGGGAGGCTCATATACCACTCTCGGGCTTTTCCTTCCAGTGATAAGTGAAAAACCTTCCATAGTACTTAATCAAATGAGGCTCCCACGAGCTTCATACTCTGACAAATCATGGACAAAGATTGCAAATGCATGTAGGGATCCTCTCTTGTCAATCCATGAAATTTAGGAAGAGAGTTAATGAGTAATCCTTTAACTTCAAAATTAACATCAAAATTAGGACAAGCAGCAGTAAATGGATCATAATTAACATCAAATGTAGTTGCTTCCCTAATGGTCATCCTTCTTTGATTCCCAATATTCTCCCCAGCTCACTCTTGCTCCCCATTTCCTCCATTATCACCATTTCTAGGTTGGTTAACATGAAAGGTAAGGTTTTGCAGGAAAGCTGGGTTCTCATCCATTATCACTCTTTCTATCGACTCACTCTCACTACTTGGCTGACTAGACTCTCTTTCAACAACTACCTTACTTCTCTCTTTTTCTTTCCTCTCTTTTCTAATCTTCCCGAAACGTCTCTCAATTTCAGGTTGGAAAGGAAGAAGTTTAGCCCTCTGGGGCATGCACGAGAACAATTCAAATGAAAAGAAGTTGTAACAAAATTTACTCGCAAGCCCACAAAGTCAAATAAATTGTGAGATGTGATGGATGCAAGTGTATGGGTGTGTAAAAGTATGTGTTAGAGTATGTATGCAAGTAGAGTATGTATGTATGAACAAAGAAGCAATCAAAGAAATGTTCAGAACTGTGCGGGTGTAAAAATGCAAAAAGTTCATAATCCTATTTGTTTGTGTTTTCAAAATTCTATGTTAAAGAAAGAAAATGAAATCCTATACTATTGACAAGTATGAAACTAAACTATCTAAAATACAGTCTAAACAAAGGTTCCTAACCTCACTTAGCAGTAAAAATGACAAAAGCTAACCTAAAAAATCAATTGTTTAGTTCCCTGGCAACGGCACCATTTTGATTCGAAGCCTTTTGTTCATACCCTTAGAGGTCAAATAAAAAATTTTAATTCCAAGGATTATAGTATAGAATGCAACCTTGGGTCGTTTCACTTAATCGGAACCTAATGAATGGATCTACGCTAGCCTATATGTCATGATATGCAAACCAAATTAGCAAGGAAGGGGGTTTAATCTTTGGAAATTTGGACAAAAAAAAGTGAATTGTAAGAAAATGTAATGAAAAGTATTTTTTGGATTTTAGGAATAGAAAACAATGAGATAAAAACAATAATCAAATGGTGATAGTATCCTCTTAAAAATGAGCTTTGGCTATCATAGTTTGAAATAAATTTTAATAGGAGTGAATCACTAAGTTTCGAATGGTAAATATTAAAGAACTTTTTAAGTCCAAAGTCTTAATCAATGAACTCCATTTCTTAAGACCTTGTTGAATGCTCTTAGAATGTGTAATGGGTAAGTCAATGCAATAAGTCATTTTGAGATCTAGAATCATCTCAACATTAAACACAACTAGGCAGATAAAAGAGAATCAATAAGATCACAAATAGACATATATGAGACTTCATATATTCAAGCTCTAAGTTCTACATCAACAAATCCAAATAACACATTGAATATCCAATACTTGATTAAACTCTAATCAAGAATGTTCAACTACAAATTACAAATTCTAAACCTAGGAGTTCATAACAATATAGCTGAACATGGAATAAACTACTCCCCTTTGAAGCCCATTGAACTGTAGCCATTGCTACATCTTCAAAAGGAGAGAGGTGCCCAGCCAAGCATAACTCCAGGAGATTTCATAACTGGGAACCCACTGGAAGCATTCATGGTAGTAGTTATCGGTGAAGGAGCAGAATAGTGATGTGGATGAGAGGGGATGAAGGTATGTAGAAGAATTTTTCTTCCGAAGGTAGAGAGAGTGAGTGTGTATATTTCAACTGTCAGCTATCTCTCCTCTTCTTAACCTAAAATAGGTAGGTTTAAAAAAAGGGTTATGGATTGGGTTACACAGTGGGTAAACTTCCAATATAGTTCGAGTATTTAATGATTTGTCGCGGTGACAGATGAGTTCACCACGATGAACTTTTCCCAAAAGTTTTTGCTTAGAGTGTTGGTTCTTTCACCGCGGCGACAGAATTAATTCGCGCCACGGCAAAATTTTCCCAAAAGGTTTTGCTTAGAATTCTTCATACTTCACCATGGCGACACATCATCCTTTTGTCGTGGCAAACTTCCTGTTGCACCTGTTGACTTGTTGACTTGTTGACTTATCATCTTCAACCTTCCCTCCTTAACTCTACTTCTTGAATCTCCTACAATGAACAAATGGTAGTTTGCAGTATCAATTGTTCTCAAAAAATTAATTTAGTGCAATTAGTAATAATTTGTGGCAATTTTACTCTCAAACAACATAAAGTAAAGGCAGACACTTAAGAGTCAAATTAAGCATAAAATAATGAAAACCATGAAAATGTCACCAATTTATATAAGAAACTTGGGTTCAATCAGTTCTATATAAGCAACTGGTGTGAAAATAGCTTTTGATAATCTTGCCTAGTTGTTGCTCGAATCCCTTTGCCACCATCCTCGCCTGATGTCTTTCGATCTCTATATTTGATTTCATTTTGGTTTTGAAAATCCACTTCACGTCAATAGCTTTATGGCCTTATGAAAGATCAACAAACACCCGTATGTTGTTTCTATCAATTACACTAATTTCTTCACATATGGCCTCTAACATTGTGGGTTTTTAATTGCTTCCTCTACTAACATAGGTGCAAAATTTGAAAAGAAAGCAAGATGTACTAGTTCTCAATCATCTTCAACTGTATTATCAACATGTACCTTATAATCCAGTAGGTGTATTAATTGTTGACAGTTCCTGTGAGGCCTGCTACTTTCTGATGGAAATTGAGAAAAGGATGATCCTTATATTATGCTCGATGAGGTCTCTTCATTTGCATTGGGCACTTTAACTTCTTCTTGTAGGAAACAAGATGATTTTAAAGTTGAACATCTTTATTATAGTCTCGTGTTTCTTCTTCAACAAAGGCCACATCTCGACTAGCAATTACTTTGTTGTAATAAGGTTGTAAAGCTTGTATACTCCTTGCTTATAGCCAACAAAAACTATTCTTTAACTTTCTCATCTATTCCTTGTTTTTTCTCGACTAGGAGCATAGACAATAACATCAAACACCTTTAAATGCTTCACGCTTGCCTTAACATCATTTCAAACTTCTGCTAGAGTGAGATTTGGAACTCCTTTGTTAGAGATATATTCATAATATAAATAGAACATGAGAAAACTTCACCTTAATACAAGTTTGAAATTCTCTTGTCTTTTAACATGCTTTCAGAACCTTTGTTAGAGATATATTTATAATATATACAGAACACGAGAAAACATCGCCTTAATACGAGTTTGAAATTCTCTTGTCTTTTAACATGCTTTCACTATTTGTAAAATGATTATATTTTTTCATACAATGTTACTTCATATTATATTCCCTAATCTACATAAAATAAATAAATTGAATTCATTGGAGATGTATTCATCTTTACCATCAGTACGAACTGTATTAATGAGACAACCACTTTATTTTTCAACATGTGTCTTAAACTTCTTAAAACAATTAAACTCTTCAAACTTCTTTTGCAGAAAATAGAGCCATATTTTTTTGGTAAAATCATCAATAAAAGTGAACAAATACCTATTATTGCCATCTGAGTCAACATTTATTAGACCAAAAAATTCAAAATGAATAAGTTCAAATGGTTGGGTTCCTTGCTGATTATTTCCAACTATAAAGGCAACATGTTTTCACACAACTAATTTGGGTGATCTACACTTAGCAGGCCTTTTACATTTTTCTTTAAGCAAGTAATTTCAAGATTTGAAAATTTAAATGAACAAACTGTATATGCTAGAACCAAGAATCATGTTTCATAATTACATTGAGACATTTATATATACTACCATAAATATCAACTTGAAACATATAATTTTTTGTTAGGATCTTTAAGAATGAATGTACCTTATTAATAAAAAATGGAGAACTTGAAATCTTAAAGTGTCATGACATACCCCTTTCCAACAACTAACCTATACTCAATAAATTAGTCTTCATTCCTAGTACAAAGAAGACATATGAAATATACTTGTGGTCTCTATTATTTAAAATGATGAGAATCTACTCTTTTCTCATTACCAAAATGGTACTGCCATCTGCAAACTTGACCTTTGTATGCAAGAATTCATTAATATCTACATATAACTCCCTTTTGATGCATATATGGTTATCATCACTTTCATCATCATTTTCTTGCACATTTGATTACTTCCTTTGTTTCTACCTTCATTTATATAATGGCTACATTTATGACATATAAAACATTCAATATTTGACTTGTTATACCATCCTTCAGAGCATCCATGACCATGAAATTTGTATATTGAGTAGAATTTGATTTCTCTTGATCACTATCTTAGTTTCCTCCAATCCTAGAATTGTTGTTGTGATCACCATGACTGCGATTGGTTTGGATTCGACCACCTCGTTGTCCTCTTCTATGAGAACCAACATGATTCTTGGTTTCTTCCTCATTTTGGTCAGCTTTAATGGAAATTTAGGTTTGTGAGGCTTTCTCGACTGGCTCCCTATCTTTCTTCTCATTCATATATTGCTTATGGGCTTGCAAAGTGTTAGAAAATTCATTTACAAAGATCAAGGATAGATAATGGGCATCTTCAATAGCCACCACAATATGGTTAAATTCAAAAGTCAGCTATTATATTTGGTTTGTCAAAGCAAGAAGTTGACTCACATAATCTATTATAGTTTTAGAGGGTTCCATTTGTAAGATTTTATACTAATGTATTAAGGTTTGGAGTCTCACCTTTTTTTATTCTATCTGCACCTTTAATGTTAACGTTAGAGTATCTCAAGATTGCTTTGACATGGTTGTTCTTGTAATCTTTTCAAAATTTTCATCTGTCAGTCTTTGATGAATGAAATACAATGCTTTCTTACTCTTTTTCTTGTTTTTATAGTGAGTAGCTTTTCATGCATCAGTTGCACTTTCTCTAAGACTGCTCGAAACCTAACAACTCATAGTAGTTAAAAAGTACATTCATTTGGATTGTCCATCGATTGTAATTCTTCCCCTCTAAAATAGGCGTAGACACTTAGATTGAGATATTCATCGCTATAACTCTAATACCATTAATGAACAATAATAAGAGGAAGCAAATGGGTACTAATAGTAGTAATAAGAGAAATTAGGAGTGAAATGGATGTAAAGATGAACAACTGGGTATTTTATTTCTAGTAAACATGATTTTGTAGACTGATAACTTAGCCTAACAGTACTTTGCCATTAACAATATGAACCTATAGGAAAACATGATTAAAAAATCTTACCAAAATATTAAAGAAAAATCTCCATGATTAAATTATTCTAACATATTATTGAAGAATTGAGATTGTCATTCACCAACAAATACCACCAAATCTTTATTTGAAATAGGACCGTTGATTACTTTCAGGTCTTATTTTGAGGAAGTTAGAGTCTAGAGATAAGTTGATATCATCAAATAGGAGGTTATTTGTTACAAAAAATGACTCTTTAATTTCAGCCATAAATCACAAGAAGTGGTGCATTTGGTTAATCTTTAGTTGGAGGGCACATAGGGATAGTATAAACCAAAGGTATGTGGCATTGTTAAATCATATGAATTGAGAAAGGCTCTCATTATAACTCCTAAGCTCATTGAATATTTCACTGATAAGTCTCAAGGGAGTTACATCACGGGTTTTAGCCTATATGCTAGTTAAATGGTTTATAAAAGAGATTTTCATAAGAGATCAAAGATAAACAAACATTGACTATAACTTAGATTTTAGATATGCTATTCGAGACATAAGCCCTTCTTCTCTATTTGGGTGTCAATTCTCAAGGCCTGTTGTTTAGATATCTAAACTGATCAATCTTTCCTTGTTTAACTTCAAACCTCAAATAGGATCTATAGTCTAAAACTTTCTGATACGCAGGATCCTTATGAAGAGACAAGTTCAAAGCATACTTGTCTTTCTTTATGATTGTGGCTACATTATTCAAGAATCTAGCTTTTAGTTGAGGAAGAACTTATAAAGAAGCCATACAATAAAAATACACATTATTTTTATTAAATTTTTATGATGATCTACAACTAAAGAGAAACCTTGTTTTTATAGACTAAGTGAAAGAAATGAGGATAAACAATCTTTTGAAAAGATTCTCTCATTGTACAATAATTTAAACTGAAATAAAAGTACATAATAAAAGTAAGAATTATTAGAAACTTTGGGTCCCAATAATTTTCTTAAAAGATAAGAAGGAATATATTAACAGGCAGATGTAGAAAGATATCGAAGTCCATTATCATCATCATATTAAATCCTATTTAAGCAAATTGGTCAACAAAAGACCAATATCTAGCAGTTGGAGAAATGGGCTCTAAAAGGGCAAAATCACTTAAGTATGGACTAAAAAATGTACAAGTAATTCGCTTGGTGGTTTTGGTATGATGATTTAGGTGATATAGAAAATGGTATAGATCACATATCAAGTCTCCCTAATGGTTTTCCAAGTAAATGGAAGTTTACCAAAGTTGAAGAAGACTAATGGTGCAAATATATCCATTCATAGTCAAGCTATACGCAAGGTGGATAATGAAGATAGACTGGGTTTTTTAGTAAGATAAAGGAATGTCCTATAACTGATATTTGTTGACGATGTCTCTAAGCTAAACACACATTTGGGTACAGGTTGGAACCATTCGAGAAATGTCCATAGGAGAGAGATAACATTGGCCAAATTGTTAAGATATTTATACACATGCAAAGAAGAGAGGGAAATTGGGTATGTATAGAAGATAGATAAGGCCCATAAGTGCCACATTGTTAGCTCAAATAGGAAATCATAAAGAAGGTAAAGGATTTAATAAGGTTTTAACATGTCAAACTAATACAGGTGTTGTGGAATGTTCAAAGTAGTGAGAACAAGATGGAGATAGTAAAATAGACTTTTTTTGTAACATCCCATTATCCCATGTTAAAAGCTAAAAATCCCATAATAGTGTATATGAGAGTATATAGAGAAACAAGAAGTGCATTCCATGTTTTTGCATAATCGAGTAAACACATACACGTGAATATTTATTTTTGACACATTAAAGTAGTTGTACATGCATTCTTTGACATTTTAAAGTATCATCGATTTATAAAGGCGATTGAAATGTGAATCGTGGCTTATTTGTGTTTATTATTAATATTTCGAAATCTTTGGTGAATTTTAAGAAAATTTTCAAAATTTTGGGGTATTTTAGACTAGGAAAAATATAAAAATAAGAGATAAATGGAATTGTGACAAGTGGCAGCCTCACATGGATGAAAAATTGCCTACATGCATTGGTGACATGTGGCAAACAGACACCTAGTCATGTGTTTTCTAAAAATAAAAAGGGAGAAGTTTTGCAGCTTTCGTTGTTTTTCACAGAAATCACCCACATCAAACATTATTTGCTGAAACATTTGTTTTTGGTTCTCACATCAATGATATACCTTGCAAAATAAACATTTCAGTCCAACTATTGTTTTGCTTCTCTTTATTCTTGCTTTTCCCTCATTCACCGAAGCCTCTTATTCACTCTCACTACTGGAAATTTTTGCTAAAATCAAGTAAGTAATTTCTGGATATTGCAAATGAATTTTGATTATGTGTTAATATTTGTAAATGGATGCATACACGAGTGGTGTAGGATAGGTAGCTTCGGTGATACTAAATGATGAATGAGTTAAATGAAAATTTATGAGTTAGGAAATGTGCAAACAGTGTATATAGGATTGTGATAATTTGAGTTTAATAAGAATCTGTGGAGTAGAAAATTAGAGAAAAATGGAAATAGGTTCTATTTTTAGACTAAAGTTAATTATGAAAAAGTTTAACAGATAAAAACAAATGCAAAACTTGATGAATGTCCTAATATGATTTCTGTTTTTGATGTTTGTGTTTACTCGTGAATTTTGAGTTGTTTGAGAGTAAGTTGAATTGAAAGGGGAGTAGAAATGTAGAGGTAATAGTGAGAGTATAAGTGTAACATCCCGTTACCGATGGGATGAGTACAGTGAGAGTGCATTCATATTTGGCATGCTCATGCATTATTTAGTTA